>JBBPCS010000238.1:6305026-6335295 GCA_037974645.1 Hollardia meadi
AAGTCCAAGACTGGGGGCCTCCCCTCAGACAAAGCTTGGAAAAAGTCGCCCCCCCCCCCCTTTAGTTTACTTGCTTAGTTTCGTTCAATTCCTGGATGCCTGTAGGATCATTTTGACCCTATAGACACTCAAGGTTGTCTATGTGGACACCAACTTTGGTTTTTAATGACCACTGGCTCATGGTCAGTCACTTACCTCGAGTCAAAGACCATCTCCTGTGTTTTGGTGACATTTAGAATGAGATGGTTTGTGTCACCACTTGAAGGTGTATCTCATTGTGGTCGACAGAAGGGTCCATGTCCTTGTGGAGGCGGCTCAAAATCACAGTATCATCAGCGAATTAAAAAATATAATTATTTGGATGTACTTTCCTGCAGTCATTTGTGTACAGTTTGAAAAGTATGGGTGATACCACGCAACCTTGTGGGACCCCCGTGTTGCTATATTTGGTCTCTGAAAGTGTCCCATTGACCTTCACTTGTGTTTTAGTTAAAAAGGAATAAAACCATCTAATCAGGGTAGTATTGACATTCATATCCTTCAGCCTCTCTAAGAGCAGGTACTCACAACAATTGTGCAAGTACAGCCTTATTTGACTCTATTGTGGAGCAGAGATTAAAATAGACTGCAGCTTTAAATTATGTTTCAGCATCGAATGTAACAAATGTAGGTTAATGACATGTTTTAATGCTGGATGTGGGAGATAGATGAGTATGTAATATTTAAGGTATGTTTTGGGTAATTACACCCGATACTGCCTTCATATTTCATATTTATTGAAAAGTCAGAGTCATACATTAGCAGCAAGTGCAGTAACACAGACTGAAATTGGAGCATGAACTCTCACTGAACTGTCTGGTTTTGGTTTCGTTGTTTGTATTTTCTCGTGTGTGTCAAATATATAAGTATATTTCCCCAGTATGGTTCAGTAGTTGGCAGTAGGGTTAATATTGCAAGCTAGCATAAATACTTATCTTCGTCAGCACATCAATAAAAGCAGTAACCCAAAGCTGCTGTATTTTCTTCACCAAATGGGGTCATAAACTGAAACCCAGAGGGCAGCAATGTCCTCCACACTACACGCTTGATAGCCTTTCTTCAATTTCCCTGTGTCAATAATTGCAGCTGTTCCAGGTGACCTTGTTTGGTTTTGTTTTGCAGTTGTGCTGCAGATAGAGCACGGAGAGGAGACACACTCCCTGAGTTTCATCTCATTCAGATTATTTCACTGTCAAGTAAGGTGAGGTGCATTTTTGGTAGCAGTGATGAGCCACTGAGACCAAAGAACATGCTACAAGCTCTTGACACTGATTAGCACCTCTCCTCTGAATATGTGTCGATAAAACTGCAGGCGTGCTCCGCAGTTAGAATGAAAAATTAGAATTCTATCATTACAAATCTCAGCAAAATTGTGCACAAGCTTTTTCCACACACATCACTTTAACTCCACCATGTAGGAATGGTTTCACGCTGTTCTCACATCCAGCAGAAGTTCTACAAATAATATTATCTTTGTTTCCTTAAGATTTTTCAGCTTGCATAACAGGGGAAGGCAAAGCAATGTTAACGCCTCATGGCGGTGGACTTAATCCTACTTACTAACCACAAAAGTGTCACTTTGAATGCAACAAAGCAGCTTTTTTATTTTTTCCCCCCTATAGAAGGGGTTCAATTCACAATATTTTTTTTTAATTATTATTATTTCTGTAGGCCTACACCCATTTCTGTTCTCCCTCATATGTCAAATTTCAGTTTGTCTAACTTCAGGATCCTGGTAGCGATGTGGAATTGCTAATGTGAAAGTCAATATTTGCTCTGGATTTGCACTCTGAATTTATATCTTTCAGGAGTAACAACACATGTGCAAATGCAATGCATGCATGTAGACCTGTTTCTGGGGCAAAATTTTTATTTTATTTTTTTGCATTTCTGTGTAAATGTGGCCAAATATATGTGTGCCTCGCAGAGTAAGCTTTCCAGGCAGAGACACTGGAGGGTTGTTTAAACATAAACAAAGAGCCACGTGACAAGGTGATAACTTTTTCCTTCTTCTCCCTCTTTCTAGTGAGGGAAACCTTGCCTCTTTATGTAAGACGTCTGACTGGGTGGGTACACACACTTGCAGACCCGCCTTCCACCGGCCAATCAGGGAGCTTCGTTGGTCGCCTGGGCTCCAGTGTTTTGTTCGTCAACGTGTAACAAGATTGAGTGTGTGCAGCAGCTCAGCTTACGTTGGGTAGGACAAGGACAAGACATAAAGAGGGCTGGAGGGGTGGGAGGGGGGCTTCTGGGCAGTGGGCCAAAAACGCCATAACACTCTGTGCCACAGCTGTTATTCCACATGGACACTTGTTGCCATGGTAATAGAGCCCAAGACCCCACCACCACCTCTAATCTCAAGGGAAATGTAAGGGTCTACAGTACGGTCTTGTGGCTTCTCTGTTTCTCATTTATGACAATATTTCACAGTTAGAGACAGACAGCAGTCAAATCTTTTGGCGCTTTTTGTCTCATTTGGGTTTTTATTGTCTTTATGTTTTGTGATTTTGTGCTTTTGTGCCGCAAAAAAGAACTTCCTGTTGTGGGACAGTAAGGAACTGAACTTCTTCTTGCTTTTAAGCCTTTAATGGCTTTCTCAGTGCTCCAGTAGTCTGGAACAGCTGATATACTCTGATGGCCAGAAAACCAATAATGACCCTAATAAATGGTGACATTTATGAGCTCTACGATTCATTGATCCCCGCGCTATAAATTTTGACAGACGTTTTTGACCTGGTCTGACCTTTACATTGCCAGTGCACAGATTAAATGTGAGATTTGTGCAGACTAAAGCATTTTTAAACGTTTCGAGGTTAGAGGTTAGGTTAGTGTAACATGAGGTGCAGTGATACCACAGAATATTATGAGTTCTATTGTCAGCTTCTTTGTAGGACAGGTTAGGGTTGAGTCAAGTTGACAATATTCCCTGTCACTGATCTCGTTCAGGCTGTTACACAACATCGCCTTAATCCCCCTTGAGGTGGTAACTTTAACATAGATCACAGATCTGAGGTCAGATTAGAATTTCAACCAACTCAGTCTTGACCATTATAGGAACAAACTGATGTCTGACTCTGGAACAGCAAATGTGATGATCTTGTTCACTTTAATCCCATGCGTAAAGCTCTGCAATTAGGGCAAGACTGTGTGGCATGCCAGATTGCCAGTATCTTTACCTCATATAGTGCATGTTTTACTTTTATGCTAACCATAAATATTTACAGAGTTTATTGCCAATTTTTAGTAGGCCTACTTGGTAAAAAAAAAAAAAAACATTTCTGAGGGCAGACACTCCAAAAAGCAAAGTGATTAGGTTGAACATCTAAACAAATAAGCTTAATTAAAATGTAGGCAAGGATGGATTTAACATAATGGGGGGTTAAGATGTGCTAAAGTCATTATTTTAACTTTAAATTTGTTGATTAGACTCAGATTTAGATTTGAAGAAAAAGTAAAAGATGTGTCCAGTGGAAGTGCTGCTTTAGAGTGGTGCAGTAAGGTACATATGTTGCTGTACAGACTAACAACATTAAGAGTAATTTCATTTTAGAAAAGAAGATGCATGTTACTGAGACCACATTGGTATCAATTCCTAAGGGAGGAAATCAATGAATGTTTTAGTTTTTTGATCGCATTTTTTACGTATTACGTTATCATACAAACAATCTGTAACAATTTCTCGGCCTTTTATCACTAACATTCATTTGATTTAAATTTCCACTTCCAATAAGAAAAAATGAACATGGAAAAAGAAAAGAAAGCTTCTTTCTTGACATAAACTCTGGCTCCTTCACAAGCCAAACAATTCCTGAAGGTGACCAAAGTCAGCCTGTTTTGTTTACCGTGGGCGTAAATTTCAAGAACTATTGACATCTTCTGGGACTATTAACCATAAATAAAGATTTAGTCTATTTCTTGATCTTAGACACATAAGAATTATGAACATTGACTTCATATCAAAACTAAAACTCCTAATATGGCTAATATAAATGTTCTCAGAAAGCTTTTACAACCAATAACTAACTCAAGGTCACTCAGCCATGCACCACTTAAAACGGCAAAACAAGCACCCATAATATGGAGCCTGGAGTGTGCCACTGGAATGATTCTAGTCTTTCACAGAACTTAATTGTAATCACTTAATAAACAGAACTGAACTTTAAACTGTAAACAGAACTGTAAACACTCCAAACAGCAACGTGAGATGAAGACAACCACCCAGTAACCTCCCAGAAACCACTGCCAGCTATCACTTTAATGCTTTGGTCTGCGTTTGTTAAGTCAGGCTGGTATGTAATTTCACACGTAGGCTTATTCATGTGGAATCCAGTCGGTCCACATCTCAGTTATCTCAGCTGTATTTGGAGCCGCGTTTACAGAGAAAGGACAAAAGGCTGGACATCAACCCCCCCCATAATTTAAAGCACATTCTCAGCTCTCTGCACTGTTTCTGCCAGTACAGGAAGCAGCTCCATTCCACACACTGATATTGTCTTCTGCAGCAGAGACTTACTGCATCACATGTGAAAACACTATGACATTGGCCACAGGTGTTGTAGCGAGAACACTTATGCAATACTTTGTTTGAGTTGAGCAGAAAAGTTTAGCCTACAGGTGGAGCTTGACCAACAAAGTGGTAGACTCAGCTGACACTGACACAATAGCATCGGCAATTATTATTTGAAGGTATGCACAGTAAATTGCAGTAATTAAATGTTTTCTGCATTTTTAAAATACTTGAATCTTGTTTCAAAGATAATATATGTGGTGGTATTTGTTATTTTATGCAAATTGTACATACAAAAATTGTATTTTTATGATTGTATATGATATCCTTTAATATTATTGTTCAGTAATGGAAAATCAGTACATCTTAGTAACAACTCTTAATAACTGATTGTGTACGTATAAATGATTATTCCTAACATTTTTGGTGTCATATTTTCTTTCAATTTCTATGTCAGCATCAGACAAAGACGCCTATAAACCGGGTAGTTTGGGGTTCATTGAACTTGGGTTACCCAGCACACGTAGCACGTATTCGTGGTTTTTCTGCTGTGGTTGTGGCGCCCTCTGTTGGCGAAGAGAATCATATAAATAAGATAATATGATAATAATAAGATCATATTAATCTTTAAAATAATAGAATGATCGATATACGTTCACCCTTATGGAGCACGCAATAAAGATTTTATATGGATATGTTTACGAAAAAAACAACAACCAGTGTGGCTACATATTGTCGTCAGGCATTTTTTAGGAACCTTACTCGACTTTCGTCAAGCTGTCGAAGGACCCCAGGATGTCCATGCTTGCCGAGCGTACGTAAATGTCTTCTACGGTTTTGATGAACATTTGCCCTTTTTTTTCCAATGTAACAATGTGTAATTCTCTGTTTTGTGTTCGCAAAAATAACACAGCTGCCAGCTGTCAAGAGACCTTCCGAAAAAATTCAGTATTTCGTACTTGTTAAAGTATTAGCTAGCTAGCTAGCATTAGCTACAGCCGTCTGTAAACACGTGTCTTTTAACTTTGCACCTTTACTGCGATAATTTGTCATCTGCTCATTTTAGCTAACCGTGTGGTACTTAACGGTCGACGTTTGCACTTTTTGCATACTGTTTTTAATAAACTTGTAAGCTATGACAGTTGTTTCTCATCGCATGGCCGGTGTAAAACATGCCTCTGCCCCTGTTCGCTTGATGTTGACAGCTCTCAGTCTGTGTATGCACGCACACAAGACCTCAGTGTAGAGTAACTATTACAGTGCGCATAAACACATTATCTGTCTTATCTTCATTTTAGTTGCTTGTCCTAAACTTTTATGTGGCGTTATGCTGGATGGCTGTTATGTAATGACACTGCTGCTCTCTATCCAGCCCGGAGGAAACTGAAGTGGTCTGTTGACCCCAGGAACAGCGCCTGGAGTAATGATGACTCCAAATTTGGCCAGAAGATGCTGGAGCGAATGGGCTGGTCCAAGGGCAAGGTGAGTAGTGAGAAGGGATCTCGACTGTTTCATGTTGGGTCAACTGCTGTAATTTCTTTAGACACTGGCAGTGAATGGATAAGTTGCTAAACACAAGTGTCACATGTTATGGCTTTTCTTTTCATGTAAAGGGCTTGGGCAGAAGTGGGCAAGGCTCTACTGACCACATCAAAGTGAAAGTTAAAAACGACAACTATGGTCTTGGAGCCAATGCCAGTTATGAGGTGAGAACATTTAACACTTATTTAACACATCCAAGAAGCCAATAGTTGTATTTCTGAGTGAGTACTTGGAAAAGAATATGTAATCAGCAGAACATCAGATTACATAACTCACAAGGCTATTTGTTGATATAGGTTTTAATGCATGGGAACAGTGCATGTTTATGTGATGTAAAGAGGTGTATTTAAACCACTTGAACAGCAGTTATAATATTTCATGAGGAATATTGCAGCTTCTCTTTGAAATTAGATTTATTTCAGTTCAGATTTAAATGCTACAATCTTGCTATGCATAAGACTTGCCCCTTGATACATGATATCAATCGTAATAATAATAATAATAATTTTATTTGTACAGCACCTTTCATGATACTCAAAGACATTTAATAGAGTTTAAAAATGCCATAGAAATACTACAATAGTGTTAAAGTTTTTTAATCATGAATTATGAGCTATGCACAGCTGGCACATTCACTGCTCATTCACAGTTTTTTGGTCCTGTTGTATTGAGATCTGCTGTGTTCACAGGACAAATGGATCTCCCACCAAGATGATTTCAATGAGCTTCTTGCTCAACTGAACAACCACCATGGACAAAACAACAGCACTGGTATGTACAATAATAAGAGATGAGATGTGTATATATGTATACACTGCACTGTTTACAGACGGGTTGATAACGTTCACAGGGTGGTACTGCTTATTGTTCAGAACGGTGCTTCTTGTTCTTCACAAACCAGTTATCACTGTTACATTAAAGAAAATGTCTTAATTGTCCCGTCGCAACGAGGAATGCACAGATATATCAGCTGAATTTTGTTATCGGACAATATTCGCCTTGTTGACTGCTTTCAGCCTTTTGGCAAGTAAGATAACAATGTTTGTTATGTCATATCAGTCAGTACCGTGAGTCACCGCCTTGTGACATCCCTGCCATCAGTTTGTAAGGCTGTGCAAGTACTGGAAAATTCTTGTCATTGAGAAGGTAGTTTCATAGCAGCCTTAAAAAGTTTTTAAAGCAGTTACTTAAAAAAAAAAAAAAAATCCTCTTTAATGTGAAAGAATAGGTTTTCTTCCAAAGATGTTGTAATGAAGGACTGCTTGACTTTAAAACTGTTCAATCATTTTTTTATAATGATGATTTCTTTGTTTCCCTGGCCCAAAAGAGTGAATAAATAAAAAAAAAAAAACAACAACCCAAAATAAACAAAAACATTTGTATCCACATTGCCCAAATTGGCCAAAATGTCACAATCGGTGCATCCCTACTTGCGACACCACAGCTCACATAGTGTGTTAAAGCACCTCATTGCCCTCTGTTGTGTAAAAAGAGATGTTACTATTCTTATTTCTATTCAATTGATGGGCATGCACTAAATATGTTTCATATTACTCACTGACTCTGGATTAATTTCGAATATTTGTCTTTTATTAATCACCATCTAGACTTGACACATGATGTATGCTTACTGTCAGTGGTGTCCTTCTCAACACCGTGGCTGTGCTTAAAACTACACCTGACTACACCAAATTAAAATGCAGCTTTTTTTCCTGGTTGGTTGTTCCATTTCTTGGACAGTAGAGGGTGCTGCACTGCAACATTTAGTGGAGAAAACCTTTGCAGCAGCCACTGTCATAAAATTAATCTCTGTTCTTGGAAATGAAACACATATAGAATACTGTTATGTTCAAGTTGGTAAAGACGGGCAATGATAGTGAACATCTTAAATTTGTAACTACATGTGACATATACATTTTTTCCCTTATATTTCAATTATTATTAATAGAGCCTCCACCAGAGGAACAGAAAGGATTCAGCTTGGAAGAGAAATCCAAGAAGTCCAGAAAGAGGGTCCATTATGTGAAGTTCACTAAAGGTAGGTTTTATCTTTTGGCATCGGACAGAGAGCAGAGGGTTAAACGGCAACATGCAAATTGTGCAGTGTTTTCTTTCCTCATTCTAAACAGTCATTACAGTGATTACCTGTAAAACTATCTGTTTCTGTAGAATCATGTTACAAACTGCATCAACAGTTTATCACGTAGTAAAATTTTCCTCTGAAACATATCAACCTAAAATAGTTTCAGGACAACTATATACTGATTTAACAACAAACAACTCAAACAACTTAAGTGTGGTCCTCCACTTTTTTTATTTCTCCACCTTCATACAATCCTCACACAGACAATTAGACAGCCTCCTTTACCACTGGTTGAACCTTGTGCACCTGGTTCAGACGCTGATCACAGCTCTGTCAGCCTGAGCTGTGTCAGTTGGCCCGGTCAGTGCTAGGGGAGGTTATTAATAACCCTTCCTTCTACTTTCATTACTCCTTTACACGTCAGGAAGTCAAGATTCGCTGGTCAAGGCCGGTACACTGATAGGCATGAGGAGGAATTTAGTGTTCAGGACCACTGGAGACCAAAATGAATAACCACTAACCTGTATTTTATTGCTGAGCGACTTTACTTGGAGCATAGTCGAGTCATTACATCACAATTTGTTAATAAGGTTTTCTGGGTTTGTGCACATATTAACATGTGTTAAAGTAATTAATCTACAGTCACTTTTGTTATTTGGTTAAATGTACTTCATCAGGTCAGCATACATGGGAAAACAAAATATGTCAACTTTTGTCTCACCTGGAAGAGTCTTTTATATTCTACGTCATTCAATAGCAACTTCCTGTTTCCTGTTTGGGGCATCTGGCATGTCCATTTACTGCCCCCCAAAAAACAACACCTCCCAGGGGCTGTGTGACCCATTAGATGACCCTGCCAGATACAACGTGGCCTCAGTCTCCCCCCAGACCCTCTCACCCTGTTTTTGTGATCTTAATTTGGCAGGAGCTAGAAAAAGACCTAGTCCCTGATGGATGAGATGCACCGTACAAGATCTCATTGAAGACATGAGGCACTGACATTAGGAGTGTGACGATGACTCTTGTTTTTTTGGGGTTTTTTTCCTCAGTATGCTCTCCTTCCTGCGCTCACTCTTAATACATACTTTATTGAAGTCATTCAACTCAGGATAATGGCAAAGTTTCTGACTCATGCAGAGGCACCTTTTGCCCCAGTTGGCGTCATATTCTGCTTGCTGCTTTTATTAAGAATGCATCCATGCTTTGTTTTAATATCACCACACATTTTTTAATGTTATAGCATGGTACCGCTTACCATATTTGTTCTGGACATTTGGATTTGTAGCCAACCAAGTTGTTTGGAGGATGTTATTCCCACAAAATTTTTTTTTATTTTGTACAAAAATCTTTTTAGTTATGTCAAAAAATCTTGAGTGCATCAACATGTTAACTTTTTGTTTCAAATCCCACCAAACTGTGAGCTCATTGGATTGGTAAACTTTTATTTACGCCTCTGTCCTTACAGCTATGTCCACCTCTTCACCTTCAAAACAGCCTCCTTGACCTCTGGGAAAAATGGAACAAACGATACCATCTGTGTGTCAAACCTCTTGACTATGCATTAGGATACATTTGTACCTTCAACATGCCGTCAACTAATAAAGTCTGATCCTGCAGGACTTTAAAGTTCTAATCCATTTGCAGAGATTCCTTCCATTATCACCACCACCTGACATTACTACTGTTTGTTGCATGAAGACATGTGACATCCACTCTCTTTCAATATCTTTATTAGTTCAGACATCAGAAAGCAGAGAAGGAGGTTGTTAAGGGCATGTGCAGGTTGGAATGTTTTCACTGGAATTCAATCTTAAGCTGGTTTGTGACAGACATGTCAATTCAACTGTCTTTGGTAACATGAAACCAATCTAAGCTGTTTTGTTTTTTTCAAAGAGGTCGCAACTGTTGTCATGTTTGTTCAGAAGCAACTCATAACTTATTTGGAAACCTGTGAGTCCAGTCCTCAGCCTGCCTGACGGGCAAGGACTTTCAGTGGACTTTGATGTTAAAACATCAGATTTGAGATGTTTCAATGTTGGAAATATTGATGGTCCTCTCGCAGGTGTAGTTAACACCTACAGCAAGTCATACCGTAGTTCTAATATTTTGAATCATCTTCCTTCTGTTGACATCGCTTTACTACGTCCAGCTTGGGGTCTGGTTTGGCATGGGCAACCAAACAGTTACCTGGCAAACATATAACCGCCACGCCTGTTTGCATGCTTCCACTGACTGCTCCGGTGCCATTTCCCCTCCCTGTGAAGCTGTTGCCAAGTTAATGCTTGTTAATAGTTTTAGTGTTGCTAAGCTTGTCACATGAGAGGTTGGAAAAGTCAGGTACTGCTCTCAAAGTTGTGGATGTCCACAGAGGCTGATTTCATATCCAGTAAGATAGAAAATATTGTGAGACTTTAAACTATATTGTTTGCTTAACCAGACTAGTCTTGTTTAGTCATTTATTATTGATTTATTGGTTAATTGCCCTTGATATAAAATCTGTAGAAACATGGCTGCAAAAAATCTGTATCATCTAAGAACCTTCCAAACATCTCCCTCTCCGTCTCAGTGCAGGCCTGCTCCTTACTCTCCTGCTTTTTTTTATTGATATCCTGTTAGGGCTGGTTCTCTCACTGCCAGCACTGAGGATTGATGGCCTTTGTTTGCGGGGAAAGGCACCAAAATCTCCACTGCTTAGGTCCGGGGCCCACAGCATAAACCAGTAACCCAGTTTTAATTGCTGCCTCCATCTATCACCTGTCACAACAGCAAGGGTGGTTGATGCAGAATGTAACTACAGCTCTCCATCCATTGCTCTGTGTGCTTGGCTTTATGGCAGTGTTTGAGCTTTTAACAGAACACATCACATCTACTTCCTGTTTAATACTGGTGACATTGATATGATTGGTCACCTTAAGTCTTATTTTGCTTTTTTTTTGGCTAATTTGTTGATTCATCAAATGTATATATTTCTATTTAGAGCCTCAGTGATTTGTTGGTCTGGTTTGACCAGTTATCAGTGCTGACAGTGTTAAGCTGTGTCCTTGGAAACCAGCATGTATCCAGTAATACTTTCCACTGCATGTTAGCAGCGCCCATGCTTCATCCTGCATAATGGCATTCATCCACCTTTTGAACGTTTATGGGAAAAGTAGGGTTAAGCTCCTCTTTTTATCAGAACACTGTTATTTGCACTTTCACCTGAGAGCCTGAGAATCTTGACAGCTACTTCCTCATCCAAACAGCCGAAAGGTCATATTGGACATAATTTTATTTTTGAGCTGAGTTCACAAGGTGACAAACACTATAGCCCCCACCCCACACCCCACCAACATTTATTTTAGTTTTCAGAATACTTTCGTGGTTTTACTTCATAGACCTGCATGTGCAGTGACTTTCAAAGCCAAGAGAAGGGGAGATAGAGGTTTAAAAGCAATAAATAACCAAATGTTATCAGAGCCCCACTGAAGGAAGAGGATGCAGCTGTACGAACAGGACCCGGGCTTGAGACAGACGACTGTGTGCTTCAGGAGTCTTTGAGGCCTGGCTTGAAAATGGGAATCCGGAGGCGTGGCATTGCAGACCTCGTTGTCGGTTTATTTTTCTTTGCTGTTTTATCCCTGGAGCAAGAAGCAAACCACGCAAACCTCCCCTTTCTTTAGTCAAGAGAACACCTCGTACCTTTTAAACCCAATACACACACACACATACATATAGAGACAGGCAAACATACTTGTGCTTTTAACTACAACCATTACAGGTTGCCTTGATAAAACAATTGCCCTTACGTTGTCTGCATTATAAATGTTTTATTTTTTTCTGCATGTGGGAGGGTGTGTGTTGGGGTCAAATGTCACCATGAATTGTTTTTGGTCACCTTTTGGTACATTTGCAAAAGTAAAATCCCTCTAGTGTATTCTTGTTAAATTTTATTGAATCATTTAAATTAGCCTTGTTTCTATGTGTCAGAAGAGTGGGGCCCAAAATACAAACAATACAAATGTATTTCTCATGAATTTAAAACATCATTATGCAAGAATGTTTTTCAGATTGCAATTAACTTATACACACACCACTGTTGCAAATATGGACAGCTTTACATGCATTAGTTAAGAGTTAGTCAAAAACTAGCGATTCAACAACTTTGCTAACACAGCCAAACATCAAGCCAGTGCAACGACACAAGTCATGGAAAGCCAGATAATACTTCTTACTAGTCCAGCAGAAATTCACAAAGCTCTTGCCAACAACTACCAATGCCAACGGCCAAGATTTACTCTTGTCTGGCCTCTTGCTGGATCACTCTCTTTCTCTTCTTAGCTCCCTCCGTCAATGCGTCCTCTTCTGTCTCCTGGACTCTGTCATGATGTGCCATAGAGGCTCCTGAGACAAGCCCAGGTTGCACTGCCTGCTCACCCAGTTCACTTTGGTGCCAATTTCGGCGCTGCTCACCACCAGCTTTCCCTTCCTCCCAGCAGTCCAAAGCTCTGTGCTAGAGGTGTAAACGCCACGCTCCACAGTGCTCCGAGCTCCAAGTTTGGTCCGAGGAGAGACAGTTAGCTCTAATGGCTAACTGAGCTAAGTAGCTAATAATACAGTTAGAAGCAGTTAGCGGTAATCCACCTCAGTACTGCATTCCCTGTCATCAAACTGGCCTCAGTTTGTCTTGGAGGCTGTGTCTGATCCTGTACCAGACATGTTTACTGGCTCGGGTACAGTTAGCGGTTACTTTAGCAACAAGTAAAGCTATCTGTCCATCGGGAAACTCCGCAAATCACACAGAGGTGAAGCAGAGCAAGTGGAGGACATCAGAGGGAAAACCAAAAAACGTTTTACATAAAACATGATCTAGTTTCACCAACATGGTTTGGTCTGTGACATAATGCCGTAAAGCGTTACGCACTTCTCGCTGCATATCGCACTCACTCAAGTTACACAGTGAAAGAACAGGCATTCTGGGAATTGAGAATAGGAATGACAGAAACACTGTTCACCCTGTTACAAGTCAGTGTACCATCAGAAGGACTTTGAAGCTGTTATTTTTTGCTTTAAAAGAAGTGTTGTTGTTTTTTCTCCCCATTTAGGAAAGGATCTGTCCTCCCGTACTGAAACAGACCTTAACTGTATCTTTGGGAAAAGAGCAAGATCTGCCAAAAAACAAGAGCAGGTAAGAGAAGTCAATATTATTTACATTATCCACAATTTGCCTTCAAGTTGAATTTAAGCAGCAATTTCCATTTTCAAAATTTCCATAGAAAATATCCTGTTTTCTTACTGCAAGCACAGCATTTAAAAAAAAAAAAAAAAAGTAAAATATGCAAGAACAAAAAATCCTGCACACTTTTTGAACACTTGAACTTTGTTTACAACTTCGAGGATAAAGTTTGGTTTTATTCTGTGATAAAACAATGTACACGAGACATATGTCCAAATATTACCCCGAAAACCATTTTTAAAAAAATACAATAAGCAAACTATAAAAAGCATATAAAACAAAAGGTTTATGGATATAACTAAAGCATGACAGAGGACAAAAAACTAACTCCTTTATTTCCATTGTTCCAAAGTGTTCGATGATCGAAGTGTTCAAATGAACACAGGAAGTTTCTGGAAGTCTGTCATAATTATATCCAAACCAGGATATATTATTGTATTTCACCTGAACAGCTGTTATTATGTTTTAGGGCAGCAGCTATTGATTATTTTAGTAATCGAGTATGCTAACGATTATTTGAACAATTAATCCAGTAATGAGATTTAAAAAATACTTTTGCTCTATTAAAAAGCTAAAATATATATACAAAAGAGAAATCAAGACATGTCTCTTAAAATGAACAAATAATTGTTCAGTGATTGCAGTGAGTAGGGTTAGCACTTCAACATAGTAAATAAATGTACATTAGCCAGTTATGAACTAACGGTAACTGTAACTCAGAATGTAAAAGCCAAAGTCATCATGACATATTTGGTTATTTAGTAGTTTAGTACAATTTATGTTTGATGTGCAGTGTGCGTATTGCTTGGCCTTTTGTGTTAAAGTGCGCCCTACTAGTGTTATGACCGAGAAGTCAGATGATAAAGCTGATGAGTCAGCAGGTTGCCTTACAGTTAGTTTGACTCGATACAGCTCTTTTACTTTTAATTTGGATTACCTTTCATGGAATATAGCTTTGTGGATACCCTATTGCATTATATTTTTGTTCTGCAGTAGGATTCTACTTTGTGAAACATTTTTGCTGCAGAAAAAGGATTATTCATATTTGCTTGGAGAGACAAGTAAAGCCAACAAAAGATAATCCTTTGACTCCATGTGGATTTATGAGTAACCCTTATAGAAAGACGATGCAAATTCTTTGCATCAATGATTTTTTTTTTTTTTGTAATCAAGTTACTCAAGGAATCCTTTCAGTCGTATGAGGTGTACACCTCCTGTCCTGACAGTAGGGCTATGTTGTAGGCTAAAATCCTCCCTTTTTAAAGTCAACTTTCAAATTTTAAACATTTTCCATTTTAATGTATGGAGGAAATGATCATGACTGATACCTATAATATAGTATTATATTGATTAAATCCAGTCAGTCAGTGTTGTCGTGTCAAAGTGCACAATAGGCAGTTATGAAAAGCTGTGTAGTCCAAGGTGTAAGTTACTCTTTTTGCAGTGAAACAGTAGCTTTCTATACTGAGATGGCAGGCCAGTGATCATTAAACCAGCCAGTGTCAAGTGTGCACTGGGGGCGGAGGTGACATACCTCTGGCCAGGTGGCTCGAGCGGATTGGCCTCTGTCTTGTTAATTAAGGATGACCGCTGGTGCTGATACCTCATCAGTTGCTGCAGTATCATGTGATCCTTCTGATTCTAGCTCCTGAGCAGCCTGTGGCCCTAGATTAGCCAAGTCACAGCGAGCAGCTTTAACACCGCCAACAGGCCAATGATGGCAGCAAGAGCACCTAAATCCAGTTAAAGGATTTGCACTCTTACCCCCTCCTCCTCTCTTTGGACTTCTTCTCCTCTCCACTTCTGTCTTGGAGCAAATGCCAGTAGGCATTATTAAAGGCAAATCAAAATTGGGGTGAGGTGAGCAGAAATCTGAAATGATGATGCTTGCAAAAAAAAGTTCATTTTTAGCTCTTGGCATTGATGGTTGGTCACTTCAGATGTCACTTTGCCATTTGGCGTTATGCTGGCTCTCATGCTTTTGAAACATAGCTTACAGGCTCAGACAGACATTTCAGGCCCACAGAGCTCATTTGACTTATCAAAAACAAAACCTGACTCATTAAATTAACCTGCGTTTCTTATCTTCCATTTGTTATGGTCTTTTAAATCAGAAATGGATTGCCTTGGAATAAAAAACATCTTTGAGTTATTTTTATTGTCATAAATTCTCTGTGCATCAAAGATGCAGTTGAACGTCTTTGTAGATTTACAGGCGCTATTGAGACAATTGTGTCACACCGCTCGTTACCTGCCTAAATTAGTTGAAAATTCTGACAAATAAAATCATTGTTAAATAAGCATTTCATATTTAAAATCCCAATTACCCACCAGTGAGATTTGTAAGAACATTTTTAAATATTAGATATTTTGTATTTGTTCAAGAATGTTCATGCAAAATCAGAAAAAACCTAACCTGAATTACCTTTATAAATACAGGAGAAGTGACACGAGCAGACACAGAACTTCTTCAATAAACTGGTATTTTTTGTGCCACAAGTTCTGCTGACCCCATACCGCACAGAAGGACAATGACAAATGTCGCTTTTGGACTCGGAGACACAGAAAAGCCTCTTGCTGGCTTCCTCTGTTTATCTCAAGCATTTAGCTTGAAGAAATTGGCATCTTGAAATCCATAAATTGCACGAGAAAAACCTTTTCTATTCCCCTGCAGGTGCTGAGCCATAACATCACAATGGCTGCTGCTCCCTAGCTGATTAACATTGGAAATGCAAGAAATACACACCATCATTTTCTTCCTAATCGTTTGGTTATGGGTTGTTATTTTTCAGCCAGAAAGGACACCATTGACCATATTGAAAACATTGAATACAATTACAATGGCTTCCCATGAGGCCTTGTGTTAAAGCCTAGCAACATCTGAGGTTGCTAGGAATAGGTAAAGAGGGTGATGGACCAATCAAGCTCTCGGCATTGTGCAGGATCTTCTGTGAGTGTCCATGACACTGCCAGTGACCCTTGGCACAACCTGATCTTTGCTTATAGTACTGTCACAGCACAAAATACACACATGCCATAATCTCAATACCCCAAAGAGTAGCATTCTTATGCAGTGACTATATTAACATTAGGAGCTGCGGTATGGTGGCAGCGTTGATTTGCAGAGGTTTGCACATGCAGCCACCAGTCGCATTATCACGTATCTGCACCCTGTGAAAGTGAGGCCAGGAGACTTTAAAAATCTGGATCGGCTTCTCCAGAACTGTCCTCCTTCCTGCTCATGAATCTTCCAGCACTTCACCCACCACCCACTGCTGTCTGTCCAGCCTCCCTTCCACCAGTCCCCCACTGCTGGGGTTTTCCTTCCTCCCGCAGTGATGTGCTTCCTGCTCGCCTCTTATCGCTGCTCACAACGTTCCCTGAAACGCAGACACACACACACACACACACACACTCAGCTGTCCCACATGCCTCTGGTCATCAAAGGCAGAACTGGATGTGATGAAAAGAACATATGAGCACATGGGACCAACTATTAACTCCTTCATATTAATTGATTGTATACTGAGTCTCCCCCATTATTGTGTTTTTTCTGAATTACTCTTCTTATTATGTTGAGGTATAAAAATCCTTGGATGAAATTTTAAACATTTTTCATTTTAATGTATAATGAATTTTGTATGAAAACATCTTTTACGTTCAAACTAAAATGTAGGAGCAATTCTTTCGATAATCTTCTAACAACCACTTGGTGATGCACTTGAAAACATGACGAACAAACAAAAGACCACACTAGCTGTGTGACAAAAAAACATTAAAAATGCAGTAAGTTTAATATAAAAATGGGCATTTATTGAGAGAAGTTCTCTTAAGAAGCCCAGTAGCCATGTCAATGTCAACCTTGGACACATTAAAGACACATTTCACACAGTATTCAAAATGTATTGAAGTTCAATAAACAGACCATCTTATAAATTACAGATTGAGTATTGAGTACTAAAGTATTCAAGTCACATCAACGCCCAAACATGCACTCTTTGTCCACTTTATTAGGTACACCTGTTCAAACTAATACAATCCAATACAACCACCATTAAGGCTTTTTTTAATCAAGCATATAATGTTAAATTGCCATTAAGATTTGTTTTACACTGTCATAGACGGGTTAATTGTTTTAGTATTGTGGTCTTTGTTAGTGGTGGTGTTGTACTGGACTGTATTCTACTGAGAGGTGTTATTAATGTTCTGCCCTTATGTATGTAAATGGAGAGGACAAAAAATTAGAAAACCTTCTCAATATAATCGTCCAGCACCACCACGAACTATGACACTAAGTAATACAATTATAATTAAATTTACACATTTCAGACGATGTCAACAAAAACTGAATATTATAAACTTTGCAAAGGTAGACTTTATGGCTGGGCTGTTGTATTGAATTACTTTAGATTGTACAGATGTACTTAATAAAGTTTCCACTGAGTGTATTACCCTTGTGCAAAATTACTTGTTAAATACAAACTGTTGTCTTCAAAATAAATGTATGACCACCACCATTTTAGCCACAACCTCTTTCCACTATGTAGCCACCAAATGTATGCTTAAAACCATTATTTACACTCCCTGACCAGTGAGGGTTATCAAGTTGTGGTGGAGCACCTGTCCATCTACATGGCTCTCTGTTATCCATCACCCATCCCACGCTTGCAAGCCCCCTCCATCTCCTGCCTCCTCTTGTGCCCCTCAACACAATTACTCACAGCATGACAAACGACAGGCTCTCTCTTCTGAGATATCAAAAAGCCCCGGCCACTTCTAAATGAAGGCACTTTGGCAGCCCTGTGCTCCCGTGCTTATCGGCGGGCGAGCAGTGCCCCTGGCCGTCCTGCGTCCCCCTTTCTTTCTCCCTCCTTCTCCACTACCGTGCCCTCCTCAGGGGGTTTAGTTAGGGGAGCCACATGGAGGGCCAGCCCAGCTTGATTTATCTCCCTTGCCCCTCTGCCCGGCCACTCAGGCAGGCCGAAAGAGCCGACGATGCTCCAACGGGCCTCAGCTCGAAAGCCCGGCATTAGCTGAAATAAACCATTCTGCCGCCCAGTGAAAAATGTCCTCTGATTGGCTAATTAATCAGTCAAAGGGGAGCGACGGGGCTTGTGACTTGAGGGACCCAAGCGGCCGACCGCAGTGGGCCTGCTGATAAATAGACTCCCCGCCGATTCATACATCAACAAAAGTTAGTCATTTTTTAAAGCCGCCAGCTCAGATGAAAGGTGGAAACAAGCAATAGTTTTATTTTTCCACCTACATTTTCTTCATTTTCTTCTTTCTTCTGTGGTGTGAGTTTATTTCAAATGACAACATTCAGTTTAATATTTTTTTGTTTTACTTTTAAAATAAACTATTTCTAATTTGTATTATATGACCTTTTAAATTGTAATAAATATGAAAATAAAATTTACAGAAACAGATTTTGTGAAGAATTCCAAGTATAATTTATTATCATTTAAATTTAGTTTAATGCAATCTCTGCATTAAATTTTTAGGTTTCCTGAGTCAGCTTCCTAATCAGCATAATAAAACACATATGTAGAATGATTCAAGTTTTACAGTCAACTAACAGATACGACGATTTCACTATTAGAAACATAAATATTGTTAGAATATGGACTCATTCATTAGTTCTGAACTCCTTAAAACGTCAGGGAAGAAAAATGGTTGAGTATAATTTGGTACAAGGCTTGTTTTGACGTCTGAACCCTCCAGTCAGACAGTTGGTATGGCGCACCATGCTCTCAGGTCAGCATGACCCCTGTGGCCTCTCCCACTCCCACTCTTGCTCAGGCACAAAGGGCCGAGGATCAAACCTCATCGTGTGGCACCTGTTGCTACTTTTTCCTGCCCACGCGTAGTCCACATGAAGGATCACACGTCAGGAGGGGCTCCCCCGATACCACCATCTTAAAGAATATGGGACGGGGGTTGGCGCTGGTTGGAAGCTTGACTGTTTGGCAAAAGTCTCGGCAAGGCGCCAGGGAGCCGATGAGTGGGGTTGTGCACAATGAAACTTTGCGCAGAAGCAAAATGGTTTTTTTTGGTTCAGAAATTGCCTACAACTCTATTACAGGCTTCACAGGTTGCAACTGAGGCCTGTGAACAGTGAAGTGTGGTAGTGTTAAATTGTTATTTTTAAAGTACGTCATAATTATCGAGGCATAAAATAGGTTCCATTAACATTTAGTTACCATAATCATTGAAGAGTAAGACATCTTATTTATTATGACAAGCTAACATGCAAGTTAGCACACTTCACAATTATTTTAATATGTTTACTTCCTTTACTGTTATTTTAGAGCTCTTTATTTTTTCTACTTGTTGGCATCCATCATTAGGACGTAAACTAATAAAGATTGTCTTGGTTGGCTGTAGATGTGACTAGTACTCTTAACTATCTGCCCTTTTATTAACGGGAATCTTTTTTAGGTACTGCAGATTTTCACTGCATTGTATAAATAGCCATGTATAAATATAATTACGGCACCAAAGCAGAGAATTTATTTTTGGCCTAATATACCCTCAACTTGCAGCACTGATCTGTTGAAAGGGGATTCCGGTGTAAACATGCATTGTCGTAGTGTGGTTGGTTCACTTTAAAAGGGCTAGTGCACTCATGCAGGGTGTTGTGCTTATTGTGAAGCTGAGGAGCCCTAATACATTCTCAGATAACATCTAATTGCCTGAAGCAAACTCTCCCTTTCTTTGAGCATGTTTGTTGACAGGCGCTTTTGCATTTACCGCCAAAAATATCGAGACCCGCCAAGTCCTCCCCCTCCTGTTAAGACACACACATTTACCACCTACCTCCCTGGCAGTTGTGTGGACCGCTCCCTCCTGGCCATGCCAGCTCGCTGACATGTACAGATTAGTGCCGGAGAAAAAAGAAAAAGAGAGCGTCTGTCTCTTAGTTACGGGCCTAAACTAGAATACATGAGGCCAGGATAATTACCGCCTGGTGAAGCTAACCGCCCAAAGATTTCCAGCCCTCTCGGCTGTTTACTGCCACCGACTACCGTTTAATCACTGACTCTTTAATCTAATAAATCACAGCTGGAGAAAATAATTACTGTATCTTCCCTCTCTGGGGTTGGGGTGGGGGACCCCTATGCTCTTGAGGGAAGCATTGTCGGCTAGTGTTTGCAATGTTAAACAAGCACAGGGCAGTCGTGCTGCATGCATAATGTTGTCTTCATTTGTTACTGATGATAAACATTCTTGGGCGCAAACATACCAGGCACAAAGTGCAATTTTTCAAAACCCATTTTTTTGTGTTTTGTCTTACCTACACACAGAAAGTATGCTTTTAGCAAAAGTATTGCTCTTTGGAAGCTTACATGTGGGGCATTTTATGTACTTATGGTACATCATTTTACGGTTTCTACCTTTGTTACTCTAATATCTCTGCGGAGGACAAAGACAAATATTAGTATCACTTTAGAGGCAATGACATTACTTAAAAATTATTGATGGTTAAAAAAGGTTTGCTTATTTACTAGAGAATAAGGCATCAACCTGTTTTTGTGTCCGCCCACATCAGGCTCATGAAGGATGGGCTACTGGACTTGTGTGCTCATCAGGGAGAGACAGCGGGCTAATCAGGGCCTGATCCATGGACCTTGAGTATCGCCAAATTTATTATTGTGGCAGGACAATGAGGGCATACTCATGCAATTACAGACCCAACCAATATTGGTGAGAAATTATTGGAAAAAAAACAGCAAGTAATGCAAACAGGCAGTTTTTCTAAGGAAATAAATGGGCAACTGCAGCTTTGTCAAATGCTAATTAACATGTGAGCCAGAAGGTGACTTATACCTTTTGAATAGCTGATTGGTTAGACATACTTACCAATGATAATACTTAAACTGTTTTTTTGTACTTTTAGTAAATCTAAACCTCCAAAATATGCGTTTGTTACATTATTGTATGAGTTTTTGATTTTTCATAACTAATACACTGTGTAACCATGGACACCATTTTTCATTACTGAAGGACTTAAAGGGCTGATGGGATGGGATGGCTGACCAGGTTACTGTTTGTTATGGAGGCACCATGAAATGAGACTACCATCCATTAGTCTGGGTGGGGTAATAACCAGATTTTAAAATTAAATTATAATGTATATATTTTATTTATTTATTTTTTTTTTTTCGCTTAAATGGTTGGCCAAAAAGTAATGCATTACATGTCAGTTTGGTTATGCATAAAAACTTCCCACTACTGCCAACAGAGTAAGATGCCCCAGTTCACTCCCATTTTGTTATCAACCACATGGTTTTATCAGTGCATCAGCGAAATAAGGCTGCCAAACTACCATACTCTGCTGCACATGTTACACAACCTCTGTGTTCATGGTAACAACTTGGTGTGTGATTAAGAATTGATTGGTAATGCTTTTATACAAGGCCACAACTAATCAGTATCTTAGTCAGTGTTCATTCAATTTGATGTCAATCATTCTATTCGATTAGTCAGTTAAATGTCAGAAATCATGTTTCTGAATGCCTTAAGATTTTATTATTTTCTAACACGTCAAAAACACAAAGATGAATAATTGGATTTGACTTGAATCAGAGAAAAGAGTAATCCTCACATGTACGTACAAGGCTGTAAACAAAAAATGTTCATAACTTCAGTATGGCTACTACAAATATTAGGAATTTGTGGATTTGGATAAAGGCAGTTGCAGGATTTAATGGACCTCATGTGCCATTTACAATGTTTTGTAAGTCGTCAAAGGTGCTCCATTGCACTCTGTTAAACTTTAGAACAGTTTGCTGACTCTCAGCATAGCAAGTGATTGTGTTTTTATGAATTTAAGAACAAATTAACAGCAGTTTCAGTTAAAGAAATCCACACTGTCAGCAAGTGGTGCAAACAAAGCTTCAGGGACATTTTGCAGGTAAAAATCATGTCCAAGCCACAGCAAAATACTTACTCATCTCTCTACAGATCATGTAGAGAATTTTTCTCTAAATGCGGAGCCATTCGGCTGTCACAAAAACCTGGATTGTTTACTTGATGTTGTTTTTAGGTAGGCCTATTTGTGTGTAGAATTAGTAAGAATTAAACAAATTATTGGATTAGTATTAGCAGAAACTCGGTCTAAAAGGCCTTGGATTGGTATCAAAAAACTTGGATTAGGACATTCTTAAAAGTATTGTTTTGAATTTTATTCTTATGTTTAGAAATATGTCAACCTAAAGTGCCTTTGCCTGCTACATAAAGCTTTCAGATCCAGTCAGTAGTGAATTAATTGAATGAAGTTAAATAAGTTTCTCTGCTCATCTTGGTGGGTAGAAAAGTAAGTTTCACATGCACTCCAGTGAACCTTTCCCACTATCCCTCTGCTGGCTTGATTGACTCTCCCCCTGAATGTTGGC
The DNA here is from genome assembly GCA_037974645.1 of Hollardia meadi. Lineage (NCBI taxonomy): Eukaryota > Metazoa > Chordata > Actinopteri > Tetraodontiformes > Triacanthodidae > Hollardia > Hollardia meadi. Next base: position 6,327,808 of record JBBPCS010000238.1, read on the forward strand.
CTCGGTATCTTGGCACCTTGGCACACGTCTTACCATTGGCTTTACATCGGCTACATTAGCAGGGAGAGATGGAACTGGAGTATCTTGAAGGAGGCGGCCTGTTGAATGTCTTCCCACCCTCTCCTTTTCTGTGGGACCCTCTGTAGGCCCTCCCTGTGTTCCCTGCCCAGCCCGAGCCCCCGCCAGGGGAGAGAGCGGAGCAGGAAGGGCCCCGATAGCCAGCCAGACCGCTCCTCTGCCGAAGGAGTCTTATCTCAGTACTGCACACAGTGCACTGAGCGCATCCTTTTCCTGGGGTTCTGGGTCCTGGAGGAGGGGGAGGGGGAGGAGTAGACATGGCTGTATATAGGTGTGTTCTCCAACCTTCCACTCCTCAACCTTGCTGTGTTGTAGCCTGGGACTGCCTTTTTCAGTCATTCCTTTCCAGTTTCAGAAATTATGTAAACTGATTTTTATAAATTACAAATTGGTTGTGACCCTTCTTTAGGTTTAAATGGCAAATCCCCTTTTAAAGTGCATTCACTATATAATAGTGAATGCAAAGGAACCTTTCTCTTCAGAATTTGGTTTAGCATTTAAATGGAAAAAAAGGTTTTGTTAAAAAAAAAAAGCCACTATGGCATTATCGTATGGCAGGAAAAATTTACTTACCTTCACTATGCACTATAAATTAAGGGTTTCGTCTTTTTTTTGTTGCATGGCTTCACCTGACACCAGTTCAATGAGTCACTGACAAACTGTGAAAATGTCGAACTTACAAACCTCTGTGGAAAAATAATCTGCATGAAGCTACCACTGACTACAACTAAAGACTTTGTGCAGTTGGTTGCAATAAGCCTTAAGTAATTCTCTTTGCTGCAAAGCTTTTTACTCTGAGTCAGTGTTGTGACTGTCCAATTCTATTTTTTCCAATCTTATTTACCGTTTCTCATATTCTTTAACAACAAACTGTCACTGGCCTTGAAGAAAATCACTGCAACAGAAAAGTTCTCTCATAATTTTGATTTATGTATTAATATTACACACAAAATCCTAATTGTCTTAATGACAGGTTTAGAAATGAAGCATGATAAAATGATGCCTTTTGATATTATAAATTCATAAAATGGGATTTTGTGATGGCTATATTTTGTGGCTTTGGTTTTATCATTAAAATATCTCATGAAGCTTGTATCGGGATACATATATTCTGGTCTAAGTGTATCGTCTGCTGTATACTATATGCTCTGGTGCTCACACAGACTGATAACAGGAGAGAGAAAATACACACCTGGACATCGGGAAACAAGATCTCAAACATTACTGCCGACGTGTCTCTTAGTAACATGTTGCCCTCAACAAAAATCTCCAGGGCTGCCAGTAGTGCTGACTGGTTGTATAGGCTTATATCCATACCTTGCGTGTGTATGTCCAGCACAGCACTTTCCCTCCTGTTGGATCAGGGTGTAGTGGAGATCCCGAGGCAGTGAGGACGAACCATATACCAAGCTACAGCCACTATCCCCTGATGGAGACGTTTCTTTCTCAGTCACTCTCCTTTTACTCGCTTTGCTCATTCACTCTCTTCCTCTCTTGAGAGTAATTTCACAGGCACTTCTAAAGTGGCCCCCAGCCATCCTCCCAAATCCCAGTTACATGTTGTTTGGCGCTGTCAGCTCTAAGCCCCATATCCACTCTCCCAAGCAGAGAGGATGCCATTGTGCAGTAACAGGGAGTATAGATTTTCTCTGGGAAGTTGGTAAGTTTTGTTTAATGGTGCCTCACCTGAACGGTCTTATTCCCCTTGTTAGAAGTTAGGGGAGTCTTTGTAGTTGATGTCTGAGGTGGCGAAAAAACTTTATAGTCTGTTTGAACCCACCTGCCTTGTCATTTAGCCTCAATCGTGCTCGTGACGGCTTCTGAATCCATCCTTTATAGATGTGTCACCAAAATATACTATATAGCCAAGTATGTTATATTGGTAAAATTGTAATTTTACATACACATTTTATAGCATAAGAAGAGAATTTGAACCTGGGGTATATCGCAGTGTAATCTTTTTTTCTTTTTTTTTTTACCATATTAATCGATATCAATCAATCAATGAAGACTTGTTTACTGGGTTAGGACTAATAGCTTTCATTGAAGTCCCTGGTGGCTAATTTAAAAGAAATGACACTTAATATACAGATTCAGTGTAGTTTAAGCTCCAGAGGAAGCCCAGCACATGTGTAGCAACGTCACTCTGCGTTTCCGGCTATTTAGGTCCCACAAGACCTGTTCAGACATTGTTTCACTAGTCCATCAGTTAGCTTGTCTGTCTCAATCAGTGTTGAGGGTCAAACTAATCTGGACGTGAAAGCTTAGGAAAGGCCAAACGTTGAGGCGACTCAGCACGAAACACTGTTTTCAATTCATCTCTAATCTGTAAGGTTTGAAAAATGCCATCCACTTGACCGTCTCTGAGGTAATACACGGTGCGGTAGTATTGTTTAGTGCCATTCTCAGGAGGAGCCTCTGTATTCTTCTGGACAAATCATTATGCATTGAGTAGGCCATTAGGAAAATGAAGACAAATGGGTCGCAGGGGTGAGGTGACAAATTGTTCATGCTGTAATCTAGATTGTGTTGTGCCTCACAGTCGTAAAGTTGGCCCTGTTTGATAATTTAGCCCAAAGGTTGGAGAGTCTGTGACCGGACTGACTCATGTCATGATTGGAGACAGTTTGACCAAAAGAAAATGAATGAGTGCTGCTCTTTCCTCCTTTTTAACAACTGTTTTCATCGTGTTCTAGCAAATTACCTCCTGACTGTCTCATTGGAATCAGTAGATACCTGTTTTTGCCTTCACTTCCCAGAATGTGTTGTTTTCTGACAAAAATCTGTGAATATTATGTTGCCTTTCTTATCTGCAGACAGTTATTTCAAATTTTGCAACATTGTACAATTATGTAAATGTTTCGGGGGGGGGGGGTCTAAAATATCTCAGTCAACCTTGACATATGCCAAATTTAACAAACAAGTATAGTGGCTGCATATACTATATATGACTTTTTCTCTCCTATATTGTCTGTGTCTACAGTGTCTCTATGTAATACAAGCAGAATGCTTGTAAAAAAAAAATAGCTCTTTAGAAAAGAAAAAAATGAACATCAAATTATATCAACACCGCAGCTATTAACTGCATAATTATTGTATTTTTTAAAAAGTATGTTGTTTGCAAAAGCACAGAATAATTAAGGTATGAATTGTCAGTGCTGATTTTCCAATTACACTGACCTTTTATTGCACATTTTACTTTGTGACTAATACAAAAGCAGTTTTAAAGTTATAATACGTAGCATTTCCACATTAAAATGTCTAAAAATCACTATACCTTTTTTTATATATTTTTCTGAGTTCTGTTCTTGCATTATCCCAATTTTTCCAACAATTTTAAAACTGAGAGAAATCCATAATTTTATTCACGATAACAATGCCTTTCATTTGGTCGCATGTCGCTTTGACCTCTAGAAGGTCAAAGAGTGAGGACGGAAGTCTGTGAACATGACTAAACGTGACGTGAATACAACTTTAAAATATTACCTCGTCTGTGAACATAGACAACTCCCATGATCCCATGCTACATGTCTTTTGCCTTGCTTTTAGCAGCAGAAGCTATATACTGTGCGTTTAAGTCATTCTGCAGTTTCCACACATTTAATTTTTGAAATTAATTGTGAATAAATCCATTATAATAAATAGAAGTAAAATATTAGTAAATCGGGAAACAATTTTCCAAAACTGATATAGTGTATATTTGATGTCAAAAGAGTGCTGTAGTGGCATCATGCACTTCAGGATTATTTATTAAATAAGGTGTGTTTTTGGTCAGACTACCTTCATAAGGCACACATGCTATTGTTTCACACTAGAGTGCTTTACTAGTTAGGAACTGTTTGAGAGGAATGGCAGTAAGGAGCTGACTGTGCAAGGACACACAGCTGGACGTGAGGCACTACATAGTACTATACATAGTGTTGTAAGAAGATGATAAATGTCAGATGTTTATTTTAAGATGATCCTTTAACACCTATTGTTACATCAACATCCTATTTTGGCCTCTTCTCACTCACCAAAATCTTTCTGGTGAACCTCTGCATGATGATTGACGATCACTTAAGCTTCACAGTCCACCATTGTTTGCTGTCTATTTCTGTGTTGATTCTCTAAAATCCTGCAATAAATCCTAAATCTGTCTTCTTATATTTGTGTGTTCATTCTTTGGTCCAGGTGAGCAACAGCAGTGATTCTCAGGATGAGACGTCCGTCCAAGACCACACCAAGACTGTGACAAGCACTCTCAATATTCAGCAGTATTTTGCGCAGCGAATGGCTCTGTTGAAGAAGGATCGTGGACAGGCCCAGAGTACATCACCTTCAATAGAGACAGAGACCAATGACGCATCAGGTCCATCTGAGGAACCCAGTCCCATCTGCAGCAGCAACGACGACTCAGAAAAGCCCAAAAAGAAGAAGAAAAAGAAGAAGAGCAAAAAGGCTGCAGATGAGCTGGAAGAGACGGAGAGCAGTAGCGTTCCCATCGTAATGGAGGACGATGAGGACCAACAGCAGGAGCGTCCAGGGAAAAAGAAGAAAAAGAGGAAAATTGTTGAAAACGAAGGAGCTACAAATGAGAACTGTAGCTCCACCTCTGGGTTGGAGCAGAACTGTGAGGAGCTGCCTCCATCGAAGAAGAAGAAGAAGCTTAAAAAACACAATAAGGAAACTGAGCTACTAAATGGACATGGACCAACAGAGTATGAAACTGTAGAATCTGAGGTTGTTCACAAAAAGAAGAAGAAGCACATTGAGGAGACAGATGGTATAATCAAAGAGGAGCTGTTGGAGAAGAAATCCAAAAAGGAGAAGAAAAAGAAACGTCAAGAATAAGATGGAATTAATTCAACTGGCCTCCAGTTTAACCACTCCTTTAATCTTCAGGGGGACTTGGTACTCATGTTATCCTGTTATCATTAACATGATCATGGGGGAACACGTGTATGGAGTCACTGCCTTTATGAGCAAATCAGATGTCTTGTATTTATACAATCTACTCATCTGTTCATGAAGATTTTACTACATTGAGGAGAAAAAAAGAGGTTAGATCAAGTTAAGAACTTTAAAGCTGCCCAGTAAAACCACTTTGATACACCATTGTTGCAGAAGATGGTAAAATAAAGACACAAGATATTTTTTGGAAATTCATATTTGCTTTCTTGCTGAGAGTTGGATGAGAAGATCGATAGCACTCTCATGTCTGTGCGGTACATATGTAGTAGTGTGTAACTGCCCCCATTCAAAAAGCATGTCATTTTTACAATTTGGCTTTTGTACTGATTAAACAAACAAGACATGATGTGTCAATTAGTGAGCTTTAGAGGTGCTGGTAGGCTGTTGTTACTTTTAGACAGAGGCAGGCTATTTCTAGTCTATTTGCTAAGGTAAGCTAACGTTTGCTGGCTGTAGTTTCATATTCAGTGGACAGATATGAGACTGGTATTGATCTACTCACCAACTCTGAGCTAATAAGAGCATTTGTCAAAATGTTGAAGAATCCTTTTAACCTATTTGACAAATCTTTTTCCTTGACCGTTTTTTCACCAAATATTTAAAAAATTAGTGTGTCTTGGCTTATTGTCTTTTCTCTTCCAAAATACCATCAAACAGTTTAGGAAAAATTTATTTTATGTTTTGAAAACAATTGTCAAAATGCATTTTTTTCCCCCCAAATACCATAATTTATCTCTCACTTGTCTTATCTTATTTGCATCAGCATTACTATTTATTTAAGCAGTATATCGATGTGCCTTTTGTTTCCTTGGCAGCAATCTGTAACCATCTTTGTCCACTTCCTCAGATCTTCTTGTGAGGTGAGACTTGTTATATTTTTGTGACCCAGAGACTGATTTTCTCAATTAAGTCAAAACAACAGAAGAAGACACACTGTAAGTTTGTAGTCTCTTTGATGTTATATGACTTGACCAATCCGAATGGATGCAATTCGATGATGTTTGGCCAGAAATCTGGAAAATTTTGGAATTGGAATTTTTCTGACACATTCATGAACTGTAAGACAACGGACACATTTTGGTGCCTTGACAGGATCAAATCACTTTTTAAATAAATCCAAATGGTCATATAAATGCATGTTTTCTTCATTCATAGGTAAAGTGAAATGTCTGTAAATACATAATATGTGAGTAGTGAGGAAAAATTGGTTTACTACTTTCAAGCACTGTATATCATATCAACTTTTCCACTTCAAGCACAATTTACAAGGTTACACAATATTTTCTTTGACTTGACAGATGAGCTCTTAACAAGCTAGTCTTGTTTAGCAATATGAGAGTTGGTTGGTGAGTCAAAGGAGGAAAAAGGAGGCTGATGGCATCGTCAAAACAACGCAGCAATCCTCTAAACAATTTGGGGTTTGTAACTAACGAGAACCTGGACTGGCTTATTTGTCCTGGTTGGCATAGTGACTATTGCTCTAAGCTGCGCAGGTGTGAGTGTCAGAGTCAGTTTACAAGATTTAATAAAGGTACGAGTAGAAAAATAGATGAGGAAATACTTTAGAAACTCAACCTTTAAGCTAAAAAAACTAAAGGTTCAGAGGAAGCTGCAAAATTTTTATAAATTTAGACAAAAGTTTTGAAATTAAAAATATCTTGTTGCAAAAAACAAACACTTTGCTCTAAAACTGATCATGTTCTACGAAAGGAAAACGTAACTTGAATAAAACACTTCTCCTTTTTAAATTCACATCAGTCAGAATATACTATATAAATATTCAACTGCCACCATTACTGACATGTTTGCACATGATGCTGCTTTTTGAAAATTATTTTAAAAGCCAGGTAGTATGATGGAGAGAAATATGGAGGAAGTAATAAAGGTTTCGGTCAAGTTACACCCAATAATGATCATGTCAAATTATTCATAAACTGTTTTGGTTGTGTGCTTAAAAAAATAAAAAAGGTTATGTAACCATGTTCCTTCATCCAGCACAAACACAGATAAACCCCCTCCTTAAGTCTGAGGACATGTCTTTTACACTGAAAGGGTGAACAACAGCAGGATGATACAGCTCCCACCCACACACCAGAAAATGCACAGAGCTATTAGTCATCTCAGAAACCCCCAACTCAAAGCTTTCATATGCCCAACTTCAAATTCTAAATATGATGTGAAACCTTTGTCTCACATGTCACCAGTCTGCTGTCTGTCTGACTGAACTGTACATGCACTCTCTGTCATTCCTGTCACACTTCTGTTATGTTGACTTCCCATCGATGTGGACCATGCCAGAGCAGCAAGAGAGTGCGGCCCCATATATATATCACTGATGTGCCTTCTCTGCACACAATCTGTGGCTTCAGGTGCCGTTTCCTGTTCCTGTGTGTGTGTGTGTGTGTGTGTGTGTGTGTGTGTGTGTGTGTGTGTGTGTGTGTGTGTGTGTGTGTGTGT
>JBBPCS010000238.1:6335395-6347391 GCA_037974645.1 Hollardia meadi
TGTGTGTGTGTGTGTGTGTGTGTGTGTGTGTGTGTGTGTGTGTGTGTGTGTGTGTGTGTGTGTGTGTGTGTGGGGACTGATTACAATTTAAGATCCATGGAGGACTCTGGAGAAAAAGAATTGTTAATTATTTAATTTCCAGAGTTAAAACCACAGTTTGTAGCCAGGTTACTCCCTCTTCTATAAATATTACAAACCAAGATACCATCTGACCTGTTAGCTGTATTTGAGCAGTGTGTGTGTGTGTGTGTGTGTGTGTGTGTGTGTCTGCCCTTGTGTGTGAGAGTGTGAGCTACTCCATGGCTGTGGTCCAAGAGTATCCTGTCAACAGGAACTCCTGGATTTGATACGCACCGGCCTCTGGCCACAGAAGGAAACTGATTTGTTTGTAGTGTGTGTTCACTGGTTTTATCTGTCCTCTCACACCACAAGATGTGATCAGAGGTTCCAAAAATTGATCTGCACCCAAACTGCTAAAAGAGGACTTTTTAAAAAAAAAAAACCTTCTCTGTGGAAGTGTCATTTTTAATAACGGCTTTTACATTTAGATGTAATGTGAAAAAACTTTTGTGTTGTCTTTTCATTTGCATGCCAGGACAATACCAAGAACCCCTGGTACCTTGGAAAAGGAAATCTGAAAAGGCCACCCAAACAGTGCAGTTAATGTCGTGAGTAGAACAGGTTAGATTAGTTTAGTGAGGGTTTCCTTGTTGGCCATAAAAAAAAACCTGTTGCCAATTATCTTTTAGTCATCACAGCAGCATTCACAAATTAAAAATGGGGTTTCCAAATTATTTCTGGATTTTCTTTTTTTTCCCCTTTTTTTTTTACAAATTTGACAAACTTTTGTTCCCATGTGAATGTTTAGAACATAACTGGTAGAATAATCAAATGTACAAAACATAATCAATAATCAAATGTAGGAAAAACAATCACTGCCTACACAGTGAATTGTTTTAACCATTGACGTTATCTGTCAGTGGAAAGTGTTGTTTTGTTGTGAGACCATTTAAGTAGTTAGTAGTGTTGAAATGCTGCTCCCTCTCTCTCTTTCTCTCTCTCTCTTTCTCTCTCACTCACACACACACTCTCTCTCTCTTCCCTTTTCACGGGGCTCAACTTGCAATCAAGGAGGAGCCGAGAGTCCTCCGGGGCTTCTCCTGGAACCTGCTCCTCAAATATAAAGCGCTCCCCCCATCCACCAAGACTGAATCATAACTCACAAGGAGGAGCCACATCTGTGGTTTCTTCCCAAAACCTGTACTGACATCTGACTGTAGCAGGTTGTAGCTCTTGATCTAGTCAGTGTGTGAAACACCACTGGTTTTTAAAAAAAAAAAATCAGTTTCTGTAGTTTTTAGTTGTTTTGTTTTTTTTTTATTTTTATTTAAATCAGCCTGCAGTATACTTTAACTGAGAACCCAGCTTGTCGGGGACAGGGTGAGAAGCGTGTCTTTAAGTTTGGAGAGGAGAGAGCGCACAGATGGCAGCCCTCATCAGCGCGTACTCGTCGTGGCCGGAGTCCTTCGAGTGTCCTCCGGGAGACGGGGACGTGCCCGACGGACATGGACCGCACCGGACTCCCGTAGACAAGGTGCCAGAGCCGCGGATCAGACGACCCATGAACGCGTTCATGGTGTGGGCCAAAGATGAGCGCAAACGGCTGGCGGTTCAAAATCCAGACCTACACAATGCCGAGCTCAGCAAAATGTTGGGTGAGCTGAAGAAACTTATTTAAAGTTTTAACTTTTGTTTAAATGTACTTATTATTATTATTATTATTACTATTATTGTTATTATTATTATTGCTACTTTTCACACTTGCAATTCTCTTCAGGCCTCGACTGTTTTACAAAAGTTTTTAAGTTGTTTCCAACGCCAAAAAGATAGACTAAGTGCATTAAAATCTAATAATTTTAAAAAAAAAAGATGTTAATGACAAAAAACATATTTTTTAATCGCATATAGTTTGACCAAGCCAATAAATCAGGTGACTTCACAGCCCCTTATAATATGAAGCCGAGCGCGTCGTCAAAATCCCCCTGAATTAAAAAGTTAGACTCCGAAGCGTAAAATTCATTAAGACTATGGACATAGAAAAGGAGAGAATTTTTCATTCTGCTTTGCATTTGGATTAGTGCTTAATGTTGAGCTCAAAATCTGGCATCCGCGCAACTCGGAAATCATTTAAAAGCCAATTCGAGAGCAGCAATACGTGTAAAATGTGCTTTTATAGCCTAAATAAAGTTTTTTTTTGTTGTTTTTTTACCTTTATTTGTGTAGGCCCTATTTATATATTATGTGTTATTATTATGTGTTATCTTCAAGATAAACACAAGCGCCAACTTGACCGTAAATTGGCACGTGTCCCTATCTTTAAATAGGTCAGTCATTACTTAAGGAAGTCCCTTAATTACAATTAAAAAGAGGAAGCTGAATACAGAGGTTGTGGTGGAACTTTTATTATAATATTGATGTTTTTTTCTTTCGTTCTTAAAAATTGCCACACACCTGAGAAGAAAATCACAACCATGAGCTTTTTATTAATAAAACAGTAAAGAAGATATTTTTTATGTTATTTAAGTTTTGTTTTTAAAAAAACATGATGTAATCCCACCATTATTTATATAACTCAATGGAGGAGAGTAAGTGTACAACTTTTTTAAAAAATGATTGAGAACATTTCCATGGATATTTTATAAGTTGTTGGAGTGTGAGAAAAACTTACAGAACGTGCTTTAAACATAAAACAAAAAAGTGCAAAATTAAATTGCAAACTAATCCTTTGAACCTACTTCCAGATTTTTAGTTAAAATTAAACCAAAAAAAACCAAAAACGTTTGTCTCCTCTTGTTGCAGGAAAGTCATGGAAGGCCCTGACTCCCCCTCAGAAGAGGCCCTACGTGGAGGAAGCAGAGCGGCTTCGGGTGCAGCACATGCAGGACTACCCGAACTATAAGTATCGGCCTCGCCGGAAGAAGCAGCTCAAACGCATCTGCAAGCGAGTGGACCCCGGCTTCCTCCTGAGTGGGCTGGCCCCTGATCAGAATGCCCTGCCCGACCAGCGAGCCCTCTGCCACCCCCTCGACAAAGACGAGGGCAGCCCCAATGGTGTCAGCAGCAGGTTTTCTAGCCCCAGCCCTGTCCTGCCCAGCGTCAGAAGCTTCAGAGACCCAGCCGGTTCCAGCAGCAGCTTTGACACCTACCCCTACGGCCTGCCCACCCCTCCTGAGATGTCCCCCTTAGATGCCATGGACCACGAGCATGTACCCCCCTCTTATTATTCAACGTCCGGTAGCTCCTCTGTCTCCTGCTCTTCCTCAGCCTCCTGTCCAGATGAGCACCACCAGAATCAGACGCATATGGGCAGCCCGCCGCCTTACCACACTGACTACGCTCAGACCCAAATCCACTGCGGGGGCACACATATAGGTCACATCCCCCACATGTCCCAAACTGGTGGTGGTGGACTGATCTCTGGCCCTCCGCTATCTTACTACAGTACCTCGTCTTTCCCCCAGATTCACCACGGGCTCCACCACGGCCACCTGGGTCAGCTGTCCCCCCCACCAGAGACACAGGGTCACCTGGAGACTCTAGACCAGCTGAGCCAGGCTGAGCTTCTGGGTGAGGTGGACCGCAATGAGTTTGACCAGTACCTGAACTCCACTGGGACCGGGTTCCATCCTGAGCAGGGCAGCAGCATGACTGTTACAGGACACATCCAGGTGGCGTCTGCTGCCACCGCTTCTGCATGTCCCAGTAGCACCACAGAAACCAGCCTCATTTCTGTGCTTGCGGACGCGACTGCGGCCTACTACAACAACTATGGCATCTCGTAAGCTTTCTTACAGCACCCATTGAACTCAGCAGAGACACTACAGGGTCTAAAGTGGGTGAAGAAATTTGGGACGATGTTTCACTTGGGAAAGCTTTCTATGCTCTCGTCTGTAATTTCAAATCTCGTATTATCATCTATGAGCAACTTCCTCCCACCATGATTAGAGCATGAACTGATTACTGAGCAATATGATTGTCTGGAGCCACGGAGAGAACAAAGAGCAATTTGGAGGACTATGAAGTAAGGGAGATGGACAACTCAGGGATGCAGACACAAAACATTATAGTATGCCACCTCCAGTTGTCATGAAATTTCTACACAAGAGCAATCGTAAAAGACTTGTTGTCCACTTGTAAATTTTCACCCGTTATTGTTGCCACTGCAGCATGTACAGACGCTCTTTAGAAGCTAATTTAAGTCCTTTGATGTTTCACGTAACAGCTAACTGTAATGCTATTATCAACGCTTTCCATTTGAATGTTTGTATTTTTTTTTGTTCTGGCTCTCCATAGTTTGGAAGTCTTACCTCAGTAGTTGTAATTGAATGAGGTTTTAGTTGGACATTTCTTATGCAATTTAACAAAACGGTGTATAATGAAGAAAAAAAAAAGGCGTTTATACTTCTTCTCAAGTACTTAATAATATATAATCATAACCTCTACGATGAAAAATAATAATGGTAACTATAACTGTATGCTGATTTAGGTTTGTGAAAGACAATAATTTAAAATAAAGGTAAATTTTTTTTTATATAAATGCAGTTGCTACTTGGAGAATTTGCCCACAGAGAACATAACAACAACAACAACAGACTTCTTATTATTTTATTTTTTACACCTAAACAGGAGATATTTGGAATAACTTTATGCGCATTACGCAGTAGCTGATGAAACACATTTTTCATACACACACAGAAGATACATACAGCCTAATTAATACAATAAGATTCCTGAATAAAAACAATGAAATAAATTAGGGTTCCTGCTTTTTTTTTTTTTACACACATTTTAAGTTTTCACACACAACTCATAAAAAAAATTGATGTGTGCTACTTGTCCATCATTGAATTCAGTGTCACACTATGCTTCTATTTTGGGCTCTGACTAGTTGCTGTACTGCAAGTGGCCTATTATGACACCCACTCCCCCGCTCGCTTTTTCCACCCTCCATCAAATCATCCTCCTCCATCCGTGTCCTCTCGCTTTCATTTCATCCCGGTTCAGCAGATTAGTGTAAAACAGGCACAGCCGTCTCCACCCGCCTCCATCTCCACCGTCCTTTGTTTTCTTGGAGTCTTATTCTGGGTGCCATTCTTAGGCACCCTGGACCCCCCTTCCACCCCCACCCCCTCACCCCATGTTCTATCTTGCTGATGCAGACCTTTCGTAATCTGTGCAAAATAAATAAAAAAATAAATCCCAGGGCCTCGCTGACTGTTTTACACCCTCCTCATTTTTCTCCCCCGCTCCTCTCCATTCCTCCCCTCTATGTTCTCTTGAATTTTTCTTTTTCGCTAAAAGGAATTCAGGGGGCTTTTGACAAATCCTGGAGTCTGGCTGGTCTTCCTGCATTTTTTGGGAATGCTTGAGTCGTGCTTCTCGTAAAGAGGATGTGGCGGAGGAGCGGTGTTTCCTGACTGATAAGGGAAAAGCCTCTCTCCGTCAGGATGTTTGGGCCTGGCTGGGCCCTGCATTAAAGAGCCAGAGAGAGGGAAGGGAACCCGCTGTTCAGCAAGCGGGAGGAAACACTGCCGTGCTGATTAGCATCTCACTTACCCTGTCTTTACTTACCCGCCAATTTTCAGGAGATACGTCGTCAACCTGGCTAGTCGTACCTTGACCACAGACCCACCACAAGCAGCCACACAGCAGTAGGAGGTTTCTTACTGTGAAGCGAGAAAACAACACTTGTGGTGAACATATGAAGACCTTTCTCTACCCATATTCAACCATGTGCTTTTGACACACCTTGGTGCGGATGTGATTAAACTGACCCGAATGACAACATTCATCAAGTGTTTGAGCTGCTAACGTTGTGCTCATTTCTTCAGGGTTAGATCATTACCCTCTGTGTGCCTGCAGGGGTTCAAAACCCTGCGGAGGGTCCATTTGAGGGCGGCCATATTTTGGACGGGTTGGTGCTCCAGGCATATACAGGGTGAGGAAGTAGTCTATGGTGCGGCACCAGGCCTACAGTGGTCAGGGTCAACTCAGGGTGCTGCTGCAGACTCCCTTGGTAAAGACGCCCTGCAATGTCTCAACTATCACATCCACCACCTCAGGGAAGGACACTGTAGCATGGACAAGGACAAAGACTCAAGCGTCAACAAAGCATCACATTAGACTCAAACTAATACACACAAGGACTTGACCATAAAGGAGTGATTTTATTTTTACAATATTTCACATCCAAATGACCAGAAAGCCATTATGGCCAACATGGAGACATAAGCAAGGATAAATATACAAGCAAGATATGATTAGTGTCGCATAAAAACTGTCTCCAATAAGTCCACTTTTCATGAGCTAAGAAAAACAGCCCTGTTTTTATCTATTTTTCAGATAACCCAATGTTTATTTAATGGTTTATTTTGCTCATGAAGAAGGAGAATTTTCTAAAACCGTGAATGTTTATATATATATATATATATATATATATATATATATATTACATATTTACAATGTTGCTCATGGCAAAAGTATAATATATATGCATTTCCGACTAAAATTATTTGTAATGGTGCTGCTGTTTTTTATAATGTGATCAACTTTCACCTATCAGCATTTGGTTTCTAAAGTCTAAAGTTTTAAAGTCTCTTCTGTGATATACCCAGAGGAGCTCTACATGAGTATATACAGAGAATCGTGGATCCTTTTAAGTTTTCGGGAAGTGAGGGCAAAACGCTCAACTTGTCAGTATCAGTCCTTTCCTGCCTAGAGGTTGGCTCACCGTCATCGTAGCCTTTAGTCAGAGGAGCCTTCTGCTGAAAACCTGAGACAGCCATCGCTGCTGTTTCAGCTGCAATACATCAACAAGGGAGGAAAGAGACAACAATGCATCAACAAACACCGGCATGATGTTGTTGTGAACTGCATAAACTTTACACTTAATACACACAGGCATGTGCAGGAACTGTCCCTTCATCTGCAAAGGGAGGGCATAATCTCTTAAATTTGACCAGTTGAATCCTCCACACATTTGCTGGATCATAAGGATTACAATATTTGTGAATATAAGGGTATAGGCTGAACAATCAAAAGAGCCTCCTCTTGTTATTTCTCTCTGATTGCTGACTGGCTCAGTTCCAGTCTCAGGTCAAGCCTGTGGAATGAGTCTGTCAGGTAGTCTGTTATGTTTCCTATTTCCTCCTCTGTCGTCATGTCACTTCCCTGGGCAAACAAACAACTCGGCAGTCCAACTCAACAGCGACTGTCAAGGTAACAGCGTAAGGCTCGGTGAACGGGGCGCGGAGCTCGCACAGCTGTGTAAAGTATTATCCATCTGCTGGGACTGAGGTGAGCAATGATCACTTTAAATATTGTGTCCTCCGGAGGCGCGAAGGAGGCCGAGTGTCTGGTTGGTCCAGCATCGCCGGCATGGGAGCGTCCAATCACGTCACATTTAGAGGTCGATCCATTTGGGCTATATCTAACATTAGGTCAGGAGGAAGTGGTTGATTTGAACTACGTGACCAAGGCATATCAATGTCTGAGACTGAGATGCTCTTTAAACCTACATACTGTAGATAGTGTATGTTATGATGTGTTTAGATTAGTTTTTGTATCGTGCAGGGCATATTGCTCAATATATGATTATAAAAATAGAATATTTGCAGCTGCATGTATCAAAAGTAATTATTTTCACCTGGATGAAGCAAAGTTATCATGCCAAGTGATTCTCAGGGGAACAATCATGTCTCTCCTGTTAAGCCTTGCAAATAGAAAACAAAACAAAACCAATTACAACCTCCTCATCACAGTAAATGCAGTGAACTTTACACCAAATTAAACTACTCTGTGTGACGGATAAAGACACATTTACATCAGTAAATACTAAATGTTTGTCGGAGTGCATTTCCAGTTGGAGTGTGTTACAGCAGCATAATAACCTGTTTACAATTTGTACTTGGCCCTAAATCTGGCCAAAGGAGGAAAAAGAAGGGAAAACACACACACACTCACACACACAGACATCTCACAGCAAGGGATTATGGGTGCAGCTATTCTTCATCTCATTGTGGCTCAACAACAGGCAGAGTGTGGGGTGGCAGGCAGGCGTGTACGTCGCCGGACGAAGAATGGACCAGACTCGTCGAGGGACAGGTGCCATGTGGCAGAGGATGTGCGGGGACACAGATGGGGACCCCTGGAAAACTTGGGGGACTGAATGAGCAGCCAAGGGCCTCCCACCCGTACCTGTGCTGTGAATGCTGCAGCTGAACGGGATCCGGCACCTGTTCTAAGCAGATACAGGCGACCAGCAAAATCGCAGAGGGGGGCCAGCACATGGCTGCCAACCCAGGGAAGGAGAAGGCTAGATTTCCATTTAGCCATAGGCGCAGCCCGATTACCGAATCGGCACAGGCTTCACTGCAGAATGTACAAAAAAGGATTGAGAAATGTGCTCTCTTCCAAAACTGCACGCATTTCAGTAAACTCCCCACTTTAATAAGGGCTTTCTAGTTGTGTCATAAAACATTTTACTCAAAGCAGAAACAACATCGACAAGTCAAGAGGTATAAAATACTATCACAGATTCATTATTCTTTAAAAGAAGTGATGCAAAATTGCAGTGCATGTCCTATTTTTACAGCCTGGCCTGCATTGGTCTCTCTCTGTCTCTCTAATAGCATGGCTTGCATTGGTCCATGTATGCTGCAGCCCTATCTGGCTTGTTTTTGACTGCTGCAGATTCTCCCTGGGGTGGTGTAACTCTTCACCTCAATGTGGAGGAGGATGTTCCTATTGTGCTTCCTAATTGCAATGTGGTTGTTCCATTTAAGGGATAGAACATCCCTATCTGTTCCGTGTGTGTGATGTCGTATTGTGGGATTAACTGGAAGAGGCATAGCATATTTTGATTCATGTTTTAACCCGAGATAATGACAAC
Organism: Hollardia meadi; assembly: GCA_037974645.1. Classification (NCBI taxonomy): domain Eukaryota; kingdom Metazoa; phylum Chordata; class Actinopteri; order Tetraodontiformes; family Triacanthodidae; genus Hollardia; species Hollardia meadi. Next base: position 6,344,346 of record JBBPCS010000238.1, read on the forward strand.
ATTTCATACAATGTTTTAATTTTCTGACAACTATGTTTAATTAAGACTGGGGTGAGACTGGCAGGCTAATTTCTTCAAAGTTTGGAAAGCTTGAAAGTTGTTGTTGTTTTGACAAACACTGGTTAATATCATGCCCAGACATTACGTGAATATGGGCATTGCTCTTTAAAAGGGCTACATGTCTTTGATCTTAAGTCACTCCCCATCTTTCCCATTTTAATGGACCCACATGCTGCCACTGTGACTCTGGCCTCCGTCATCCTGCACCAACAGAGTTTACTCAGCGCGCATCCTGAACAGCAGACACACTAATGATTTAGATGAGTGATGTTATAAGTTCAGCGGTGTGAGAGAGAGGCCCTTTTAACAGCTACTGGGGAGGATAGACAAAGCAAACCATCGGCTGCCTGATGACAGCTCGTGAGACACACTTTGAGTCATTAGTTTAAAATATTCCAGCAAATATCATTCATAAAATTATAGTGGATTATAGATTATATGTGGATACGGTGTAACAGTTGATGTGATCACTTCCATTACAGCTTTATTAAATTGAATAACTTTGCATTGCAGAATGTTGTCTGACCAAATCAGTAATAAAAAGAACTTCTTGATAAACTTGATAAAGATAAAATATTGTTATTCTGTCCATAATGCATCAAACAAATTTAACTTTGTCAAATCAAAAATTTTAGCTCTGAAATTGTGTGTTTTAGCATTTTCCCCAGTTTATTTACTTTGATTACTAATTGCCTACATGTAATATAACTGCATCAGAAATGGCTAAAATCTTCTAAAATCAATTACTGATTTCAATACCTTTTATTGTTCAATTTTTATTTTCTTTTAAAGATACCAACAGGTTAAGAGTATTTTCTATAATTAAAGACACTATGTTTTGATTGATGTAAAGCAGATAGTGAATATAGTGAGGAATGCAATTTAAATAGAAGGTAAAATGTGTAATTTTCTCTATATTTTGAGAGAAATTTTCTCATTTGATGAAATTCAGAAAAAAGGGATCTGGACACGGCTTCACATGAAAATACAAATATTTTATGAATGCAAAGAAATTAAAGAAAACAGGAAAATCTCATTATAAAGTATTTTTCTTGTATCTTTGTTATCTCGAGATCACAAAATAATTAACTCATGATCTCGAGATAGCATTCAAAGGAAAAAATAAAAATAAAAAATAGAGTAATTGCACCTATGGCTGTTCTCAGCTTCTGTACTTTCTGCCCATATCCATGGGGACTGAAAACTGTAAGTCTAAGATTCATGTAAGATGACTGATCAGTGATGCAAGTTCCTACATACAGGAACAACAAACCTCATTTACCAGTGCTTATTCAGATAAAGTACGTCAGTCACGACACACGGCATTTCCGTCGCCTTGATGTGCACTGTTTACTCTCAGAATTTCTGGGTAAGAGACTGACCTTGGCAGCGGGTCACCCTGGCATCATTTCCATGCTCACTCCCCATTCCTCCGACCTCACGTTATGGGTGTAATATTTGGGATGTTGTTGATGTCTGAGCTTGAAGGAATCCCTTCCTGCTGGATGCTCGGCCCCATTTCCTTAAAGACTCAACATCAAAAATGAGACACATGGAAATGACTCACACAGTGGTCCCCAGAGTTCAGACACTTCAACCAAAGTACCATGTTGACAGGTTCAAAACAGGATATGAGCTGGATAGGTCTATGTTTATTACAGATGGCAGAATACTTAAGAGCAGTGATAGCTGAAAGATCTGATAAGCAAATGAAGCAGCTACAGTCACGTATCCACTGTGTCATATAAGTGGGCACACAAAGACTGATCTCACTACCCATTATTAAAATGTCTCAACTTACTGTGTGAGAACTATTCATTTTGACCACCATATTACAAAACACTAAAACTCAAACATAGAATGATAATTAATAGGCTACAGTATTTTCACATTTACGCTATCTGGTCTCTTCAACTGGTCCTCTTCTCCAAAACTAGGTACACAGTAGGGCATCACAGGCAAACAAAGTTATATCCAAACATTTTCTAGAATCACAGCTCTATTAAGCACACACTCTCCTCTAAGGCAGGGGTTCTCAGGGGGACCACCTTCCCTTCACAACCAAACAATGGGGAAAAAAATAATGGGCTGTGACAGAATTTCACCACATTCAATACACTGTACTTTGAGGTAAGCGTCAGTATCTGTCTTTAAGAATCCAGATTTATTCTAGTAAGAGTTATATTTCCTCACCACAGGCTTTGGAGCTTTCACTTGTGTGTGGTTGACTCCCACACCACACTTTTTCATTTCAAAGACCATTTTGTACCATTGACTTTCAGGCAACGTTAACTAGCTGTGGCAGAGGTTCGCTAGTGGCCGAACACGTCCAGTGATTTTCAAATGTAAAAACAAATAATGTAATGACTAGCAGTACCACTGCCTCCGTGGCCCACTAGACGATGCTCTGAGGCCCACCAGTGAGAATAGTTGCTCTAAGGTCCTGCGTTCAAGCTGCAGTCTCTTCTGGAGACATGGGTTCAAATCCCACTTCTGACAAGCAAATCTTTTCCGCACGTGTTTATGCTTATAAGAAACAAACATCGGTTTTATTATATAAATAATGTAAATGTGTTTAAGCACCTGACCGTGTAATTTGGTAAATTCTGCTTCTACAAAATATTACAAAGTTTGCACTTTAACAGGACAGTTTTCCCAAAGGTGTTTGAAACTAAAAAATCTATAAAACTCATTAATTACAATATCCCATGACCTTATGGGCTGAATTATTCCAGGACGTTCATTCCCATTTATTCGTCTGCTAGCTCCAGTTTTGTTTTCGCTTCGTCGCCTGTAACTTTTTAAACGCCCTTTGTGTTTGTTTACATAATATCTAAGATCATGGCCAGGGTGCATTCAGAGTCGTCAGGATGGCCGAGCGGTCTAAGGCGCTGCTGGTAAGGAGCTAGCAGAGAGGAGCCACTTACAGCTTGGCAACACTGCAGGCTCTGGAGGCTCGGGTAATGCTGTGGGCAACAGCCCGGGG
>JBBPCS010000238.1:6347491-6383617 GCA_037974645.1 Hollardia meadi
TGCGTTCAGGTCGCAGTCTCCTCTGGAGGCGTGGGTTCGAATCCCACTTCTGACAGACCAACATTTTCGTGTTTAAACGCTTAACAGACATTTGTAAAGTACTGATCAACCTAATCTGGTGATCCACGTGTATGTGCTATGTCAATTATATACGCGTGTTAGCACAGTTTCACCCCATTTCGTTATTTTCAGCACAGTAGTGGAGCTCTGTTAAGAAAGGTAGGTTCTCATTTAAACAGAGATTAGTTTTAGAATAATGTCATGTAGGTTTACAAACCTGCCACACGACGAGGCTATTATTTTATTAAGGCAAGATAATTAAGGTAAAATTTGTTTGAGTAGCTTAGAGACATTAAGGATCTTATGTTGATGAACCACTGGGTAGCGCATTTGTTGATGCACTGCTTTCAAGTCAAATTGGTGCATTCACTGACAATCCGTAAAAGTGTTGGGTTTGTTATGTTCTCCGTCCCTCGCCTATCTACACTTGAAAAAACCATACTGGAGGAAGCAAAGGCGAAAGTTAGTGTGAGAAAAGGCACGCGTGGCGTGAGATTTTTGCGTGAGTCTCACGCTCAATGCGTGAGAGTTGGCAGCCCTGCAGAAATGCAGTATTCATCGTCACAAAATCCGATAGATAAGTTAACATTAGCATAAGCATTAGCGAACGCGGCCCACAGTCAGATAACAGACTATTTGCAACTTTGATAGCTCAATCAGTATGACAATATGACATATCAAGTGAAATTACTTATATACTTAAATGCATGGCATATACAGTATTGTAGTAAATGTTTAAACACTTACCGTGTTGCTTACTTTGATTTGACAGACTAGCTTTGATAACGTCCTGCATAACATATTCACTGTTTGATGAACGCCCCCTCCGCAAAACAGGACAAAAAAAACAACTTAACCAACTTTGCTCCAACATTTCTTTGCTGTGATTGGTCAAATGTTGAAGCTGGGAAGAACTCGCCAAGATGATTGGTTGCAGAATGTTGAAACTACGCTGCCTATTGGCTATATTTTTCAATATTTTGGAATATTGAGCACACTTGTCTCTGGAGGCGCAGGTTCGAATCCCACTTCGGACAGACAAATATTTTCAAACAACAAACACAATCAAATTACTGATCAGCGTATCATCACATGTTCAATCTGGTGTGCCACATGTAACAATTGCTTGTATTATGTCAATAATATACCTGTGTAAGCAAGGTATCACCCAATTTCATTATTTTTCAGCACAGTTAAGACAGAACAAGTAGGTTCTCATTTAAACAGAGATTATTTTTAGAATAATGTCACATAGGTTTATAAACCTGCCACACGACGAGGCTATTATTTTATTAAGGGAAGGTAATTAATGTAAAACTTTGTTTGAGTAGCTTAGATAGGCTACATTAAGAAAGACCTGGGTATTATGTTGCCTGTACCATATAGAAATATTTTTTAACAATAGAAATGAACAAATTGTTTAATTAATAAATAGAAATGAAAAAAAATATAGGGTCCTTTTTAATGGTTTAGGTCAGACTGATAATATTTGCAATAATTGTTTTGTTTTTTTAAATCAGAGGAATCATTATTTAAATGCCATTTCCTTGAGCAGCTCCTTGTTGGACGCTTGGTGAAATGAGATATTAGCAACAATAAGAACTATCATTTACAGTGATTATGCAGCTGGAGGAACTGGCTGATATCATTAATTTCAATCGATAATAGTAAACAAATAATGATTGCCCTGCCACTGAGATATGTAGCCGACATGTAGTCAGATAATGCCACTGACTGGTTTGATGATGCAGCAGAAGAAGCTTTTGGAGTACTCTTAGATCTCTTGCCATTATTATCATGGCATTACATTGGAAGGAAATAAAAAATAGTGACATTTTTTCTGAAAAACAAATGTTGATGACAATACATGTATTGCACATGCACACAGATGCACAATATTCCCATGCACAGGTGCAGAGGCGCACACACATTGACACAAGCATTAGAGTACATTAACACATTGACGCATTTGCTGCATAATGCATAATCATGGTGAAGTTAAACACATAAAATAAACCGTAGTAAAACTGGAGAATCTGTTACCTCTACTTGCTCAAACCTGTACAGGGTTTGTACAGCTTAAAAATAAATGAAACAAAACTGCAAACGGAGTACATTTATAAGTGAGTTTAAATTAGCATTCCCCACAGAAGGACTTATCCTGAGCGTGGCCTGCTACTGTAGGATTGATATATTGAATATACTTTGTGTGTAAATGTGCAGTCCAGGCTCCTTCTCTTGGTTATACAGTATGTATATATATATATATACACACACGTATATATACGTGTATGTGTGTGTATATATATATATGCATAGTCCCTCCCTGTGACCTCACCGTGACAGGTAAAGGTTAAAGGGTGAACAGAGGTCAAGCCTGTCTGGACACTCATTATCATGAGCTTGGCACAGGCTCTTAATTGTATAGATTAAACAAAGGTGTGAAAAAAAACAAAAAACAACAACTTATGTGAAAGTTCTACTCTACGACTGGTATTGATTCTAAATTAATGCAACTACATAAAAATGTTAGCAACTATCAGTGTACCCTCTAAGTGAGAGTATTTATCACATCTTGTCTTCAACCTTCAACTTGGGTTTAAATCTTTAAGTCTCACCCTTTAACTGGAGCCATTAATCAAGGCCTTGACTTCTTGGGTGTAAAGCTTTCATAGAGCGGTGACTTACAGAGCAGGAGTCCTGCTCCACAGCAGGTTGCACGCTAACCCTGATTTTTTAACTGCAGCCAGGAGGGGTGGGGAGTGTTAAGCCTGAGCATCAGAGCACACGTGTGTGCTTGACAGATGATGAGCATCAGAGTGTCCTGCTGCGACTGTGATCCAAACTGCATGGTGGAGGCTGGACAGCTGTCAGGAAACCGAAATGCACACTCATCACATTTAATTCAATTGAATGCAGAGTGCAGGTTCTGGGAAATCATTTCTTTGTGGCACTTTAAGCTCTGGATTTCCCGTTATGGTAAAAAAAAAAAAATAATTGTTTCAGAATTCAGACATTTAATTAAAACATAAATCACCCCTTCATGATGACTCAAACTGATTGTGACCTCTTTATAAGGGGAGTGAGAGGAGGTGCCTTCCTTGCACAGGAATGCCTACAGTAAACCACGTTCTCAGAAATTCGTTTGAGTCACTCACTCACTGTCATGACTCAGCAGGGGGGTCTTTCTGCTATTTTCTCCTGTGAGTCAGGACACAATAAATCTGCCCACATCGAGTCAACTTCACCCCAGCATGACCCATCAAGCTCCTTAAGCCTGAAGACAGATGGCAGCATGAGGGCTTGCCCCACTGTGTGTGTGTGTGTGTGTGTAGGCTTTGTGGGAGTGGGTGCTCCTGTGATGAAGCGCTTCTTGAAACTCCCGGCATCACAGGGAGGGATCGGCATGCCGTCTGTGAGCCTCAGATAAGGTTAATCGCTCACATATTTTGTGGCAGTTCCTTTGTCCTTGAAAAGAGCAAGCTGACCCCAGGTGATATCTGGACGAGGAAAGCGCAGTCTCTAAAATAGCCTCACACACTCTACCCTTCACGTGTAACAAGTGCAGGTGAAACATGGCTTTCACAGGCGCTGTCGCAACAATCTGTCTGAGGAGACTTTGCCAACCAGGCAGCTAGGTTGAAATAGGCTAATTAGCATCTCTTATTTGTCTCACAGTACCCTGGGAAATAAATAGGTGATTTAAAGGCTGCCATCTTTGCCCATTTTTCTTCATATGACCCTTAAGACAAACCTTCTGTTGCTTGTCTGCTTTGTTTTTGTGGTGACGATTACATGACATGACACAGCAATTAGGAGAGCTGGTGTGAAATGGCAAGTGGCTGAATGTCATATCTGGAAAACCTGTCAATCTGACAGCTATGTTGTCGTTTATGTCGCTAAAACACAATACACATGCGAAATAGCGCAGGAAGCACAGCTACAATGGAGTATAATTTGTAAATGAGTGCTCCTGATAAATAAAGGAGGAAGGGTTTTTGTTTTGAATTTGAGCTCAAGAGCGAAACACGGAGAGAATTCTGTCATAAAGGAGGCAGAGGTGTCAATTCAAGTCAAAAATTCAGATCACATCACATGTTCGGACAGTGATGGGCTTCATTTGCTTTTTCTTGACTTGAACCAGTGGTTATCTCGTCATTACTGTTTATTTGTTACAGACAAAGCAGAGTAAAAAACTACAAAGGGACAAAAGGGGAAAGATGAAGGACGGGATATTATGCCTAGTCATAGATTGTCACTGAGCCTTCAAGTGCTTTCTAAAAGTGTATTTAACTCCCTTTATGCAATGGTGAAGTCCAAGTCATGTGTCCAAAGCCTCAGCAGATTTCAGTCCAATCTCAGAGTGATTAGCAAGGCTTTTCATTCTATCCTTAGCTTCCCATGTATCTGATTAGCAGGTAGGCCCGCTTCTGGAGAGAGGCTTTTGAACTGGTTCCTCTGCCTGCAATAGCTCTGGTGTTTCTCTGGGAGTTTACGTCTTATTACATGCTGCAGCTTTGGAACTATATATGTTCACTTTGGTTCTTTTATGATTGTGGATCATGTAAGTATACATACGTAGTCTGTATTCTGCACATTGTGACTGGACCGCTTTATCTCTTGTACATTTAAATTTAATGTATGTTGCATAGCAACAGAAATATGCACTAATAACTGAAAGAATGACACTGCAAACTACACTTGCAGAAGATCAAATTAAGTTAGAATTTAAGTTGTGCTCGACAGTAGTTTGTGTTATTCAGCAAAGAAAGGATGCAACCATCCACGTTAAACTGGATGAACTCAGGCTGGCCTGTGTGCAGGATGTGATTTTTATTTTCCTTGTTTGAACTTTTTCAGGAGCCTCAGTTGGCAAATATGACACCTCAGGGATAAGTAGCATTATTCTAAGGATCCAAGGCCACATATGTTTCCTGGTCATGGTGAGTAAAGAAAATTGTTTTTGCATTTGTAATCCACTGAGTAGAAACAGGCAATTCATTTGTTTAGCAGCAGCTAGTTTGCAGAATAATTGTATGTTATACAATGATTTAATTGTACAATACAATTTGCAACTTTGCAGAGACACTACTGCCTTCTGGTGAGTTAACTTTACATACAAGTATATCCCTTTGTTGTTATCACAAACCCTCCTGTGACACCTGTGACATTGGCATCCTGCAAAAAAAACGCACCTTTTAAAGTAAATTTCTACAGAAGCATTTTGAAGCAATTAATGCGTCTATATGTGCACTACTTTACTGTATGATATGATTGATACCATAACATGAGTGACAGAAGAATGTATTCAAAACTCTGAATGAAATGAAATAGAACTCACATTCATAATCCTGGATTATGGTGGAAAGAATAACCGTTTTCGTCTCAAATTATATTTAATCAAAATGCCTTTTTAGACTATAAATTGGTATATAGGGTTCAACGGCCAAAGTTTGTGATATTACATATGAGTATTTACAGCAATCAGTGACTTTTCTTTTTCCTTTCTCTGCCAAAATGTTCAGCTTGAGGAAGCACTTCTATAAACAACTGCTTTACTTGCATGTCTATAAAATGCTAATACAAAGACGATGACAACAGCCAAACCTGTTCTTTAAACGTGTCAGTCAAGCTTGGCCTATTTTTGAGTCACAGAATTTGACTCGTGGGCTCGCATCCCCTTCATTCTCCAAGTATTGTCATAGGAGGAATGCATTGTGCTTATTGAAGATGTTGCTGCTTTTTATAGATAATCCCTGCATTATTGATTGCAGGAAAAGCTTGCGAAGATTGTCTTTTTCTCCAGTGACAATCACTGGGGTAATGTCCACTTTCACTGCGAGCGGAGACTTAAGCTTGTTATTTAAAGTCACTTGGAGGATTTATTTGTGGCTGCATCCTCATTATCCACGTCTTCATTTACTCTTTGATCCCCTCAGCAGTGTGTACAGTACATGACAACCATGTCATGTGTATCTCACTTAAAAATGTGATGTGAGTGATTTCAACAGCTGCAAAACTGTGAATAAACCTATTCTTCTAGATATATTTTCCTGTTTTGGGTCAATGTCAAGATTATCAGTCTTCCAGTTTTTTTTTAGTTTTTTTAAGTACTAAATATTGAATTGAAGATTTATAGATCAGCAACGTAACGTCTTCGCGAATAAAACAGCAAATCCTAGTTTATAAAAATGTGCTTAGGTTGATACTTGAGCTTAGTCTTAAGATTATTTGAGAGTGTCGTAAAAATTAGGTGAGACTTATCTTAAAAAGAAGCAGTCTGGCAATTGCAAACTGTAATACCCCACATAACCAGTAGGAAAACCATTTAGTCAAGTCTAGACTTTGCTTAGAGATAAGATCGTTTCCAAGTGAATGTAAGGTTTCGTAAACAACTACTTATACACGGTTTTCTGCTTAAGTAACACACAGGATCAAAATCGATCGTATATTTGTTTTATAAATGAGGCTTTCAGAAGTTCTTCATCAGGTAAAACCAAACTCAATAAATTAAGGCCTTGCTTTCGAATTAGCTCTTTTACCTAAATATAGAAAAGTGTTATGCTGATTACACCTGCAGCCTTAAAGGTGTCTGTAAGAATTTTCTTTTTTAGATGAGCCTTATGTAATTCCTCATCAAACATGTTTAGGCGCTACTTTGGACTTAAGTTCTTGAGAGATGACACAGCCATGCTGGGCTACCAGGAAAAGCTAAAATGGGTATACAAGTAGCCAAAATGCATGTAAAGGAAACAGGGATTTCTGTCATGTTTTTGCTTCTTCTGTTTGACTTCACTGTTTTCTAGCTTGTTCTTCAACCTGTTCTTTTTTCACCTCTTTTTTTTCAGCCTGGGATGAGTGGGAGCCATGCAGATGTGTGGTGCAACACCTTGCGCTAGCCACCTTAGGAAAAACATGACAGCCCCCGTTAACTGTTTGCCTATGCTGACCTGCCCTCTTCATATGCTCACCTGAGACCATCCTTCATCCAGAGCAGGGAGACTACCACCGACAATGTCCTCGCACAAACGCAACTTCCAGTGCTTCAATGCTGTAGGTGGTGAAGGCTCCCACAAGTCTTCTCTCCTCTTCAAGCATCACACCAGCCGGCTCCCCAGGATCCCCCAACATGGCATGGTGGCCCATCAGGAACCTCTGGAGGAATGCTTCCGTTGCTCTGAGTATAGACATGCCCAGGCCCTGGAAGCGTTACAGACTCAGGCCACACCTTTGTATCACTCTTATACACCATGTCTCCACCATCATCCACACGAATATGTTCTCAGGAGACCGACCAGGCTTGAAGGACACCCTGTGGCGCATTCAGACCACAACCGCCACATTCATCATCACAGGTACAATAAGAGGGTGGTGTTGGTGAAGAACAGCGACCCCTCGTCCAGGAGGACCATCATTTTGCACCGCAGGAATCTACGCAGTTTTGGGCTTTTCTTAGAGGAAGTTTCAGAGCTCATGCAGTACCGCATCAGGAAGTTGTACACTCTGGAGGGCCGCAAGGTGAGGTCATGAACATCTGGAACTAGAAGATTTTTTTTAAAATACTTAATTGTAAAAATGCAAGAGATAACATAAATTTACATGCACTTACATATAATAAGTAGTAATAATCATAATAGAGAGAAAAAGAAGAGGAAAAAAGCATAAGTACAAAGAGTATGGCATACATTTACATGCGTGCATACATCAATATACATCTAGACATACATACACACATGTACATACACACACACAAATACATACATGTATGTATATATATACATATACGCATACACACATACATGTATACCTGCACACGCCCACACATACAGTATATACAGTATATAAAATTAAAGATAATAGGTAAATAAAGTCTTCAAGTGCTTCTCAGCTGACTCAATATTATTAATTGTGATTCATATATTTAAACCATTTATTTCATCGTTTCAAATATTCCAATTCTTGATTTCTGATTCTGTAGGTTATTCTTTCCATTTCTAAAATGCTATTTACATTTGACTTCCAGTTATTAAGTGAGGGTGGAGTAGATTTTAACCTGTTATCTGTTTCATAGCTGCAATTCTAAGTAACCTGTACAGCTATCTGAGCTCAGATGGTGATATACCTAAAATAATACATTTAGGTTCATCTTGGCCTAATTTGGAACATTTTCACTAGAAGATTATGTAAAATTAAGTTTTCTTTCTTTCTTGTTCTTTTTTTCTTGACATTCTCTTACACAACAACAGGTTGTATGAGACTTTATTCTGTGCTTGACCCCCGATACCTTTTAATGAATTGAAAAGGATGAAATTAACAGTAGTACTATGAGTTGTGTTGGTCTACATTAATTTGGCTTTAAAAAGTTACTTCAAAGTATGTTGATGTGAATTATTGTTACACAGTGCTGTTATTCATGTCTGAGATTGAAAACAAGAGTGAAAGAGAGGCCTCTAGTGACAGGACTGATTCCCTACTAAAATCCCAGTTGAGAGCTTTTTCAGCTACCAGCCCCACTGCAAACACTTTGTGTACTTTAAAATCCCACTGAAACGTCAGAAACATCCAATACCTGATTTTGTTAACATTGAAATCCACATGATATTCTATTGTTTGTTTGACTGGTCAGTTCCTTTCACCAGTATGGCAATTTCATTGTGAAGTAAATGCAGCTGTAACTAGATACGTAAACTTTCTAGCATTTGCACAACAAATACACTCAACAGTATCAGTTTAATGTAGTTTACACCATTGACTTACAATCTAAGTCTAGTGGGATAAATATTTAGAGTGCAGGGATATTCCCTTCCATACACATTTAGATGATGTGTACCTCTCTGAACCCCATTAATCTTGGTCAAATCAGAGCTATTTTTGAGGGAGGAAAAACAGGTCAACCTTGAAACTCCACTGCCTCTACTTTGATACCAAAGCAATATGAGAAATGTGTCTTCCAGAGTGGCAATTAATTTTCTTCACCTGTGCTTTGTGTGACCACGGCTGAAGCCATTCATCTGCCTTTAGCAACAGTGGATTTAAAATTCAAAACTGCACTTCAAAAACAAACACTTCAAAACTGACTGCTCAGTAGAAAAAGAAAATCAACAAAACTCTCAATATTTTAGTCTACATGATTTCACTGAGTTTAATAGCTGTCAGTAGTGAACAGAAGCAGCAATATTCAGCATTAAGTGTCACAGAAATATAGAAGCTTGCTCACATAAATGAAATAAATAGAAATAGCAGTATTTACTCTACATGTTACCTAACCACCTAAAGAATAAAAACATGAAATAGAAGTTAAACATACATATTTAACATGCAGACATACTTAATGATGTTATTGTCACTGTCTGGTTAAAACCATGTATCTCCAAACAGTATCTTTTTAACCTTTTAAACAGCCCAGCGATTAGTGTTTATCAGTATGGATGCAAAATACTTAGATACTTTTATTAGGCTTTTATAATGAGATCATAGGGAAACAGGTCAGTGACACTCACCCCTAGATTAGCATTCAGGCTAATCACCTGTGAGACAGAAGACAATGTTGATGGTGATGATGATGATGATGATGAGGTAACTATAGCCTGCACAATATTAGCCGTTTACTTTTGTTAAGCACCTGAATGTTTCTGTTGGATTCTAAATTTTAAGGAATACAATGTGTCCTAAAGCAGAATAAATCAAACCAATAATGTTGTCTTAATTGGTAACAATGCTCAGACCACTGTGTTTGTCTACACCATTTAGTCTACTACGTTCACGCACAAAGCAAGCTTGAAATACTGCTGAGCAATGCCAATTGCTCTTACAAAGGACAATGGCAGCTCACCATTGCGTGAATGCATCGTCATCTAGTGAAGTTTCCCTGAGATCATCCTGGATTAGGTTATTATCTTGTCTTGACACAATGCCTGACTCACAGCCTTCTTTTGCAGGGACATTGAGGACAGGTGCACAAAAGAAACAATGCCAAATTTAAATATTCTCATCGTAACACTTGTTTCCGAAATGTTTCCCTGTAAATATTTTTTATTTGCTACCCTATATGTTTAGGTAAAGAACATTAATTTAATTGTAATTCGTAAATTACAATCGTGTTGACTTTTTCTGAAACTGGAAAAACGTCCACATCGGCGACAACATGTTTGACTCTCTAGTCTAAATTGTGAGGCTCTACCCAGATACAGCAGTTTGTCGTCATGAGGTGACAACAGTGCGCTGCGCTTCTTCTTCTCCTTGTTTATTGGCAGATCACAAACCATTTTTAAAGATTTATACTGCCAGCTCCTGTATCAAAATGTGTAGATGCTGTGCTTGTAAAGTCAATGAATGATAATAATCGATAATATAATATTTCCCATTATCAGGTCGATAATTTATCAGTCCCATAAATATCGTGCATCCCTGAAAAGAAACAAAGAAATTATTTAATTTTCTTTTTATAAAGTGGTCAAGCGATGTCTCTGTAAGAAATATGGTAAAAGGTTGGGAATGTTTTAAATTGCAATTTTGTGTCAAAATGTTCTACTTGGTAAACTTCCTCATGTACTTAATGTAATTTCATTCAATAGGTTTTAAATCAATCATGCTCTGCCTATAACCTTTATTTGGCTCTATACGTCATTCATTAAATAGCTAATTAGCTACTTAGCTAATACCTTTAATTCCTCTGTTTCAGATTGACAATGTTCAGAGTCTTATTCAGTGCCCCGGTGTCCTTGTCTGTGTGGGATGTGAACCCTTTCACCCTTCCATTGTGGAGAATTTTCGGAAAACATCTAATGACAAGCTTCCGAAGCTTCCAAGGTCACACTCCGGCGGCTGCAATGAAGGACATGAGGGTACGAGAAACAGTTTATTGACACAGACTTCATTTCTGAATTATGTCTTTAAAGATAATTATTAATTGCAGTTTTAGCACTGTTTCTATGGAAATTGATCTGCAATATACAGTATCATTGTATTGTACACAATAAGCAAAAGAGATTAATGTTATCTATTTATTTTTTTTGTTTGTTTGTTTCTTCTATTATTTGTCTTGATAGTAAACCAAGAACTACCAACAAAGAAGAGTGCCATCAGTCCAAAACTGGAATCTGAACCCAGATCCCAGAGACAGTCAGTGTCATCTGACAAGTCATTACCAGATGGAACTGACTCTCCAGATAATGTGGATTCCTGCCCACAGACTGGTGATGGAATTAGAGATGATGATATAGAGAAACAGGTTCGTGTTAATAAAGATGGCAGTTTGTCTATGGAAATGAAAGTGCGCTTCCGGCTACAAAATGCTGAAACATTACATTGGTCGACAAAAGTAAGAAAGACATCGGGCAAGACCAGTGAGTACCTCCGAGGACACAATAACCCCTATTTGGCACAAGATAGTGAAATAAGCTATTCAGAATCTGAAAACATCTCTGCTGGTGAGCAAGATGAGGCTTACATCGCTAGGCGCTCCCACAGACATACAGAGGAGCCTCACTGTCCTCAATGCTTCAGTCACTGCCAGGATTATGATATCTGGAAAAACATCCCAGGGGTACATGGAGCAAGTCGGTGCATTCAAACTCCTAGCTCAAGTGCATCCTCACATACAGTGGTCTCAAGAAAGATGGTGGTTGAAAGGAAAACTATGTCTCGATCAAGCGAAGAGCATACAGAACAAGTGGTGGAGAGAGAAACTTGTGTGAAGCAGACTGTTGAGGCAGCTGAAACTGTAGAGTACTGCATCATCAGGAGTGAGACTTGCTCACCAAAGTGCAAGGTGCAGTCCTCCACAGTGGACAACTGTGTTGACAGTTCCCCAAATGATGAGGTCAATGTCAAAACTGCTCAAACACCAGAGCAAGAAGAAGAAACAGGATCTGCTCCAAGTGCTTCCTCTGAAGTATTGGCAGACCACAAGGAGGATCAAAATGATGATGAGGACGATGCCCCACTGAGTGTTTTAAGTGCAGTGTTGGAAACAGGATCACCTATGCAACAAATATCTCTGAGCCCTACAGATAGAGCATCTGATGCTTCAGGGAGCTCAAGCAAGCCAAGAAAATCCAAAAAATCACACCCTTGTAACTGCAAAGTGTCTAATGATCAGGAGGGTGATACAAAAGGGCAAATCATGGCCCAAGCTGAAGGCAAAGATATACAAAGAGACCAATCAAGTGCCATGTCAGTTAAATCAAATGCCTCTGGCAAATCAAATAAGTCTGAACAAATACAGAATGCTGAGTTTGAAGATGAAGTGGAGAAAAGATCCAAAAGTGCCATGGCAGTTCATTCAAATGCCTCGACAACTTCTAAATCCATTGTTTTAGATGATACAGCTGAAGAAATGCAAACACAGGATGATAAAGAAACACAAGAAAGACCATTAAGTAGCATGTCTGTCCAATCCTCTAAATCTAAAAAATCAATTAAGTCAGAAATGGCAGCTGAACAACATGACCCAGAGGAGGATGTTGATGAAGAACGAGCATCAAGTTCCATCTCATCAAAATCCAAAGCCTCTATTAAATCAAAGGGATCAAGAGTCTCTGCTCCACCAGATAAAGAACAGCCTGGGGAGGAAACTGAGCAAAGGACAACCAGTGCCATGTCAGCTACATCAAAAGCCTCTGCAGAATTAGGAGGATCTGAAGCACCTGCAGATGAAAGCATTCAAGATCCAGCTGAACAGAGAGCAAAAAGTGCAATGTCAGTGAAGTCAAATGTCTCTGTGAAATCAAGAGAGTCAAGAACCTCTGAAGCTTCACCCAAAGAAAATTCAGAGGACAAATCTGAGGGCAGTGTAAATTCTCCTGTGTCATTAAATTCACAAAATGCTGATGAAAACATTGAGGAAGAAGAGGAAGTTGACGAGGCTGGAGAAGATCAAGAGAGAGTGCCAAGTGTCATGTCATCCAAATCAAATACCTCAGCAATATCTACACATTCAAAAGATACTCAAGAGAGAGCAGTGAGTGCCATGTCAGAAAAATCAGCAAAGTCTAAAACCTCGGAAATTGAGATTCAACAAAATGCAGAGGGAGTGCAAGATACAGTTGCAAGAACACCTAGTGTTTTATCAGGAGTGTCATCAAATAAAGTTGACAGTGAGACGGAGGTGGTGGAAAATGGGGAGAGATGTCCAAGTACCATGTCAGTAAAATCCATGAAGTCAAATGCATCTGTGAGATCCAGAAAGTCAGAAAAATTAAATGCACCTGAACAATCAACAGTGTCTGATCTTTCAGGTGGGGAAAAACAGGCTGAAAATAGAGAAAGTGAAAGATCATCAAGTGCAATGTCAGCAAGGTCTATCAAGTCAGATGTACAAGGACCAACAGAGAGAGCAACTAGTGTTATGTCAGCTAAGTCTAATGCATCTGCAATATCTAGACAATCAAAGAGGTCGGACCTTCTTGCCAGAGAATGTTTTGACATTTCAGATGATGGAAATGCTGAAGAGGAAAGCGAAGGGAGACCACAAAGCACAATGTCAGTCAAATCAGCAAAGTCAGTGAAGTCAAATATTTCAGCAAAATCTGTAAAATCTAAATCATCTGAAGTTACTAATAAAGAAAATGAAGACAATAAAGATGATGGAAATGATGCAGAGCAAATTGAAAAAAGAGCAGCAAGCTGCAATGATGGTGTTGAGGAAACACCAGAGTCTGTTTCAGCAGAGGAAATTCCTGTCAAACATGATGAAGCTGAAGCAAGAGTATCTAGTGCCATGTCAGAAAAATCAGTCAAGTCAAAATCATCTGCAATATCCAGTAAGTCAAAAGCCTCTAAAGGTAGGTCCGAGGAAAACAACGATGATGGGGAAATTGCAGAAAGAGCACTGAGTGCAATGTCAGTAAAATCTGCAAAGTCAAATGCCTCCATAGTATCTACAAAATCACAAGCTTCTCAAGTTCTTCCTAAACATGATGACAACACTGATGATATTTGTGATGAAGGAGATGGTGAACAGGAAACCAGTGAGAGGTCACCAAGCTGCATGTCAGATAAATCCTCCAAGTCAAACATTTCAGCTAGATCAAGTAAGTGCAGGTGCTGTGATGGTTCAGATAAAGAATGTATTACTGAATATGAGGAAGAGAGGGGGCCTAGTGCACTGTCAGTGAAATCGGCACAGTCAAACGTGTCAGCCAAATCAACCCAGTCAAGTATTTCTGACAAATCTAATATGTCAAAGAATGGTGATGTTTCAGCTGAAGAAAATACTGCAGAGCATAGAGAAAATAGACCTCCGAGCAATATGTCAACTGCATCTGCAAAGTCAAATGCTTCAGCAGTATCTAAGAAATCAGGAGGTTCTGCAATTCCTTCTGAAAACTGCGGTAATGCGTCTGAAGGAATTGTTACTGAACAAGAGACTGATACAAATATATCAGATCATGAGGAACATGTGGAGAGAGCTCCAAGCAATTTGTCAGTCAGATCAGGAAAATCGGTAAAGTCAAATATTTCTACAATATCAAAGGTTTCTGAAATTCCCTTAGACGATGGTGTTGACAACCCAAGAATTGTTGAAGGGGAGAGTGAAGGGAGAGCAATGAGCTCTGCAGAGAGAGCACCAAGTGCTTTGTCAGCTAAATCAGCCAAGTCGCATGCTTCTACAAAATCTCTCAAATCAAATGTTTCTCAGGTTTGTTCCAGCAAAACTACTGGGACTCCTAATGGAGAAGATGTTTCTTCCAAATCTACAAAGTCAGAAGGACTCGATGGTCCAGCTAAAGAAAATATATTTGATCACGAGGAACACGTAGAGCGATCTCCAAGCAATATATCAATCAGATCAGGAAAATCAGCAAAGTCAAATGTTTCCACAACATCTAGAAGATCGAAAGCTTCTGAAGTTCCCTTGGAGGATCCTGTTGACAATCCTGAAGAAAGAATTGTCGAAGGGGAGAGTGAAGGTAGACCAATGAGTTCAATGTCTGCCCAGTCAGTTAAGTCAAATATTTCTATAAGATCAAATAAGTCAAAATGTTCTGCTCATGTTCTAGCTGAAAAAAGCTTTGAGAGTCCTGATGATGAAAATAGTAAAGAGCAAACTGAAGACAGAGCACCAAGCTGCATGTCAGCCAAATCAGTCCAGTCACATGTTTCTGAGAGATCCGCAATGTCGAGAGAGAGAGCACCCAGTGCTTTGTCAGCTAAATCCGCAAAGTCGCATGCTTCTACAAAATCGATCAAATCAAATGTTTCTGAAGTTTGTTCTAGAAAAACTACTGGCACTCCTGATGAAGGGGATGGTGAAGATGTATCTCAAGAGAGAGCACAGAGTGCCATGTCAACCAAGACTGCAAAGTCGACTACTTCTGCCAAATCTACAAAGACGAAAATACTCAATGGTCCACCTGAAGAAAATACATTTGATCACAAGGAACATGACGACAGAGCTCCAAGCAATATGTCAGCCAGATCAGCAAAATCAGAAAAGTCAAACATTTCTGCAGTATCCAAGAAATCAAAAGCTTCTGACATCCCTACTACTGACCACATTGCTGATTCCCCTGAGGAGGCAAATGAAGAGGAGGAAGTTGAAAACAGATCAGCAAGTTCGATGTCAGTCCATTCAGTCAAGTCAAATGTTTCTGTGAAATCAAGTAGGTCAAAATGTTCAGCTGATGTTCTGCAAGAAAGCATCGCCAGACCAAACTCACATGCTTCTACAGTATCTACTAAATCAAATGCTTCTAAAGTTCCTCCTGATACTAAAACTCCTGAGGCTGGAAATGATGAGGAAAAAACTCAAGACAGAGCAGAGAGTGCAATGTCTGCAAAGTCAACTATATCTGCAAAATCAAGTAAGTCAAATGTCTTGACTGCCCCAGCTGAAGAAAATGCTGATCATGTGGAAAGAGCTTCAAGCAAAATGTCAGTCAAATCAGTAAATTCAAATGTTTCTCAAATATCTAAGAAATCAAAAGCTTCTGGCATCATCTCTGAACACAGTATTAAACTTGCTGATGCAGAGAATGAAGGGAGAGTGAGTTCAATGTCGGCTCAGTCAGTCCAGTCAAATATTTCTGCTCGATCAAAAACATCAAAATGTTCTGATGTTCCAGCAGAAGAAAGCTTTGTAAGCCTCAATGAAGAAAATGACAGAGAGCAAATTGAAGAAAGAGCAGCAAGCAGCACATCAGTCAAATCAGTTCAGTCTCATCTTTCTGAAAGATCTATTAAGTCACAAGCCTCTGGTGTTACTGCGAATGATGTGGCTGAACATGAGGAAACTACAGAGAGAACAGCTAGTGCCTTGTCAAGTAAATCAGCAAGGTCACATGCTTCGAATGTTTGTTCTGGTAAACCTACTGGCATTTCTGATAATGGGAATGGTGAAGAAGAAACTCAAGAGAGAGCACAAAGTGCAGTGTCAGCCAATTCCACACAGTCAGCCATGTCTGTAAAATCAAGTAAGTCAAACATCTCAGATGTTCCAGCAGAAGAATATGTTGCAGAGCATGACACACCTACAGAGAGACCAACAAGTGCGAGGTCAGACACATCTGCAAAATCTGTTTCCTCAACACTATCTGAAAGATCAAAGTGTACATTTTCAAGTGAAGGAAGTGCTGAAGAGAAAAAAGAGAGTTGCAGGTCTGTTAAGTCAGCTAAATCTGCTAGCATTTCTAGTGAAGAAAATTCTGAAGCAGAAACTGAGGAGAGATCACCAAGCAAAATGTCAGCCAAATCAACCAAGTCAAATATTTCATCAAGGAGTATGACGACATGTGAAGTTCCTTCAGAACAACACACTGAAAATAATGAGGAAACTGTGCAAAGACCACCAAGCACCCTGTCAGCTAAATCAGCCAGATCTGCCAAATCTCCACAGTCAAATATTTCAGCAAAGTCTAGTAAGTCAAAAGCAGCTCCAGAGGAAGAAAATTATGAAATTCATGATCATGAGATAGAGCGAACACAAACGAGTACTTCCATCAAATCAGTGAAATCGATTAAGTCAAATGCCTCAGGAGTATCCAATAAATCAAAAGTTTCTGAGGTTCCTGCTGAAGATTGTGCTAACATTACTGACGAAAACACTGAAGACACTGGGGTGAGAGTAGTGAGCTCAATGTCTACCAAATCAGGGAGATCAAATGTAACATCAATGTCTACAAAATCAAAAGGTTCTCACAGTCCTCAAAATGTAAACAATGAAGAGGATTTGGGAAATGAAGCTGAAAAGCGAGCTCAAAGTGCAATGTCGAATAAATCACTACTGTCTACTGGAAAATCAAGTCCTTCAAAACTCACTGAAATTTCAGTTGGAGAAGATGCAGCTGAATGTGAAGAAACTGAAGAGAGAACACAAAGTCCCATGTCAATCAAATCATTAAAGTCAGATTTGTCCCTGAGGTCAGGGAAATCGAAAGTTCCTAAACTGACAGCTGAAACACATACTGATGAGGTAGATCAAACAGAAAGGACTCCAAGTGTTTTGTCAGGGAAGACAAATATGTCAGTCAGATCAAAGAAATCAAAAGAATCTCATGAAAAGGAGGAGAGAACACTTAGTCCTGCATCTGCAAAATCCAATCAATCTGAAATGTTAAGCAGATCTGAAGTCCCTGCTGTGATAGCAGAGGAAAGTCAAGACAGAGCATCTACAGCCATGTCATCAAAGTCCAAGGTGTCAGCACATTCACAGAAGTCAACAACATCTAAAGGCACAGAAAAGAAAAGTAATGGGCGTCCACAAAGTTCTTTATCTGTCAAGTCAAATGTGTCAATGAAATCTCAAAAATCCAAAGTACCTGACGTTTTAACAAATGAATATGTGGAAAGTAATGAGGAGTTGATGATGCCCACAGCCAGTGATGTTCCTGCTGAGGAGATGACCAGTGTTTCTCCAATAAATGCAGGGGAAGTTGTGAATCCTGAAGACAAGAGTAAACCTACATGTGGTTTGCACAAGGAAGGGAAAGAAGATACAGTTGATAAGAGGAGTTGTCGTTCTAAGACAAGCAAGTCAAGCAGACAAGGCACAGAGACCTGTCAGAATGCACAACAACCAAAAGCAAACAAACAATGTGTGGTTTGTCACGCAGAGTCGAATGAAAGTGATTTGTCACAAACTCTGTCCAGTTCAGGTATTGTCAAACAGTTGGGTGAGACCCCAGCCACTGGAGAATCAAAATCCAATGCAGACATTGGTAGGAGTGTCACTGATAACAAAAGTGACAAAAGCAGCAAATGCAGAAAGAAGAGCATAAATGATGATGACTTTAAGCTGGTCCCATCTAGCCTACCAAATGCATCCCCTACTGAGGTTGTGAATGAATGGCTGAAAACAATACCAGCTGGTGGTGATATGTATGACATGGAGGGATTTAATGAAAGCTGTGATGGACAAAAAACTGGCCACACAACAGAGGAAATTAATAGAACGGGGAATAAAGAAAATAATGATGACTCTGCAGCTGAAAATACAAAAGACACGAATGAAGGAGTTGCGATGAACAGTGTGTCTAATATTGACTGCCAAACATGCACAGAGGCACCAAATACCCATACTGAGAGAGATGATGCCTCAAAAATATTTGACTCCTCCATACAGGTGATGAAAGTACTTTTAAATCCAAAGCTTGACAGATGTAACAGTTTACCAGAAATTTCTCCAGTGTATGGCCGCAAACTAAGCACTTCAGCTAGAGGTCTTCTGGATTGCCTTGTGAAGTTGCAATTAATTGACAATAATCCCAACAATGCAAATGAAAAGGATGAAAGATACCAAGAGCTTATGAATATTCTTCAGTCTCTTTGGCTTTGTGTTCCTCCAGAAAAAGAGCATGTGTTAAATAAGGATAATCACCATTTTGTGGACGATGAATTCAATCATACGTCATCCTCTGGTGTGGATGTCAACAGTGGCTCGACGGGCTCGGGGAAGAGTAGCGATGGTGTGAATGTTGATGCATCTCAACCACATACTACTGCAGATATGTTGAAGGAAGTACAAGAAGTCTGTGAAGGTGAAGAAGCAGCAGATGCTCAATGGACATGTGAGGGAGAAGTAGAAGGAATGTTTGAGGATAAACAAAAGGAAGATGATCCAGCAACAGATGACACAATCAGAAGCAATGATAGTCCAAGAGAACTACCTGAAACACCACCCTCCTCAAACAAGAGTTCAGGAAATGACAGCAGTGGCCAAAAACCTCCAGAGGAAGTTGAAACAGACTGTCAAGAGGACACTGGTACTGAGAGTCCTCTGCACATTCAAAAAGCACGGTTAGCCAAAAGGATTTCTCAAGATCCTGATCCTGTTTTGGTCTTAACCTTATTAACTAAAATAGAAAAGCAATTTATGACACATTATGTCAATGCAATGAGAGAGTTTAAAGTCCGATGGAACTTGGATGATAATGAGCAGCTTGACATTATGATAAGTGAACTCGAAAACGAGGTCCACAAAAGAATCCAAACAAGTATAGACAGAGAACGGAGGAAAATTCAAGGTCGAGCGGGCCTACCAAGACCTCCTAAAGAAGCGATGTCCCGTTCTCCAACGACGCAAACGGAAGAAAGAAGACGGAGGCTGAAGATGATACTCAATCAATCAGTTGATTCCCAAGCAAAAAAAGGTGATGATTCAGCAACAGGCACATCTTACAGTGACCAGCGCAGTGAAAATGATGATGAATACTGTCCATGTGAGACATGCATTAAGAAAAAAATGACATCTAGGCCACCGCTTCCTGCAGATGTTCTGAATACTGCACCTGTCCTCATGGACTTTGACCTAAAGAATATTCTGATGAAGAGCTGTGACCCTGGCAAAACACAGGCAATCAACTGTACATCTCACTCTGACAATGATACTGAAAAAGGTGCAGCAGAAAGACTTGCAGAAAATGTTATTGCCAATGCTGTAAAAGAAGTGGAAGGAGATAAAGTACACTATGTCGCTGAGAGTGACTCTGCACTTGCAGCTGATGAAAAGGAAGCAAATAATGTGTGTCAAGATGCAGGTCAAGAAAATGGGTCTAAAAACAATGAAGCAGAAGAAGAAGACACCCTGAAAGAATTGACTGAACAGACTGAAGATACAGTAAAAGTATTTTCTGTAGACAATAATGAGGAAATAAGCAAAACAGAAGATGAAACTGCAGAAAATAGTAGCGTAGACAAAGGTATGGTTGAAGAAGACACCATGGTAGAGACAGCGAAAGCAGACGCAACTGAAAACATATTAGGAAAGGAGGCTGCTGAATCCCCAACAGCTGAGGATGAAAATGCAGCAAAAGATGATGAGTTGAAGGAAGAGACTGCTGAAGCCATCACCACTGAAGATGTCAATACCACAGAAGAGACTGATGTGGCAGCTATAAATAAAGATGATGCACTTGCAGAAGCAGATGTGATTGATAATGAGGCAGATCATTCTGTAGATGAAACTGGTGGCATGGATACACTTGATGAATCATCAGAGGCACCAACTGAATTTGCAAAAACTGAAGATGAGATTGCTGTAGACAAAGAAACCGCTGTCACGAGTAATGATGAACTTCAGGAGGCTTCTGAAGCCAACATAGCTGAAGATGAAAATGCAGCAGTAGAATCAACTATGTCAGTCACAAGTGAACATGAATCTGACAAAGAAGACACAGTGGAAGAAGTGGCAGTCGATGATGAGGAGAAGATTGCTGCCACCAGTTCAGATGAGTCTGCAAATGAGAAGAATGCCACAGCAACAGCTGATGATTCACCAAACGAACAGGCAACAACTAAAGGTGAGATGGCTGTAGAAGATGAACTAAAGGATGAGACTGTTGAAGACGAAATTGCAGCAGAAGAGTCTGCAGTGGCAGCTTTATCTGAACATGAATCGGGCAAAGATGATGCTGTGGAAGCAGGTACAGTTGATGATGAGGACGAGATTGCTGCAACCAGTGAAGATGAACTGAAGGAAGATGCTGCTGAAGCCACCGCGGCTGAAGGTGAAAATGCAGCAGAAGAGGCTGGCATGGCGTCCACAATTAAAGATGAATTTGACAAAGAGATGGCTGTGGAAGAGGGGATGATTGATGATCAACAGCTTGCTTCCACAAACGCAGATGATTCTGCAGATAAGAATGATGATGCAACCACAGCTGATGAATCATCAGAGAAACCATCTGAAGGACCAACAAGTGAAGATGAGATGGCTATAGAAAAACAGACTGCTTTCTCAAGTGAACACGAATCTGAACATGAAGCTGACCAAGAGGTGGCTGTAGAAGCAGGGGCAGTTGAAGATGTGGAAGAGATTGCTGCCACCAGTGGTGATGATTCAGCAGAGAGTTTAGATGCCACCGCAAATGAAGATGAATTTGACAAAGAGATGGCTGTGGAAGAGGGGATGATTGATGATCAAGAGCTTGCTTCCACAAACGCAGATGATTCTGCAGATAAGAATGATGATGCAACCACAGCTGATGAATCATCAGAGAAACCATCTGAAGGACCAACAAGTGAAGATGAGATGGCTATAGAAAAACAGACTGCTTTCTCAAGTGAACACGAATCTGAACATGAAGCTGACCAAGAGGTGGCTGTAGAAGCAGGGGCAGTTGAAGATGTGGAAGAGATTGCTGCCACCAGTGGTGATGATTCAGCAGAGAGTTTAGATGCCACCGCAAATGAAGATGAATTTGACAAAGAGATGGCTGTGGAAGAGGGGATGATTGATGATCAAGAGCTTGCTTCCACAATCACAGAGGATTCTGCAGATAAGAATGATGACGCAACCACAGCTGATGAATCATCAGAGAAACCATCTGAAGGAGCAACAAGTGAAGATGAGATGACTATAGAAAAACAGACTGCTTTCTCAAGTGAACACGAATCTGAAGCTGACCAAGAGGTGGCTGTAGAAGCTGGGGTAGTTGAAGATGTGGAAGAGACTGCTGCCACCAGTGGTGATGATTCAGCACAGAGTTTAGATGCCACCACAAATGAAGATGATATTGCAGAGGAGAATGATGCCACAGGTGATGAATTGTCAAAGGAACCAGCTGGAGAAGCAACAACTGAAGATGAGATGGCTGTGGAAAATGAGATTGCTGTCACAAGTGAAGATGAATCAAGGGAAGAGACCGCTGAAGATGAAATTGCAGCAGGAGAGACTGCTGTGGCAGACACAACTGAAAATGAACCTGAGACTGAGGAAGCTGTTGAAAAAGAGATTCTGGCCACCACTGAAGATGAGTCTGCGGATGAGAACAATGACACAATCACAGATGATGAATCGTCAAAAGGAACAGATGGAAAAGCAGAAAGTGAAGCTGATAATGCTGAAGACAAAGAGATGGCTGTCACCAGTGAAGATGAATTGAAAGAAGAGGATGCTGAAGCCACCACAGCTGAAGATGAAAATGCAGCAGAATGTGTGGCAGACATAACTGAACATGAATCTGAACATGAATCTGACAAAGAGGTGGCTGTGGTAGCAGGAGCAGTTGAAGACGTGGAAGAGAATGCCACTTCTGATTCAGCAGAAGATGCCACCACAAATGAAGAGGACACTGCAGAGGAGAATGATGCCGCAGGTGATTAAATATCAAAGGAAGCAGCTGAAGAAGCAACAACTGAAGATGAGCTTGTTGTAGAAAAGGAGATTGCTGTTATCAGTGAGGATGAATTTCAGGAAGAGGCTGCTGAAGCCACCACAGCTGAAGATGAAATTGCAGAAGAGACCACTACTATGGCAGTCACAGAGGAACATGAATCTGACAAAGATGAGGCAGCGGAAGAAGAGACAAGCAATGATGACGAAAAGCTTGCAGTGACCAGCGCAGATGAGTCAGATGAGAAAGCCGAAACTGAAGATGAGATGACTGCAGAAAAAGAGATCACAAGTCAAGATGAATCAAATAAAGAGACTGCTGAAGAACAAATTGCAGCAGAAGAGACTGCTGTGGTTGCCACAGGTGAACTTGAATCTGAAGAAGAAGAACCTGTGGAAGCAGGAATTGTGGACGATGAAGAGGCTGCTGCTACCAGTGATGAAAATTCAGCAGCAAATGCCACCACAAATGAAGATGATACTGAGAGTGATGCTACAGGTGATGAACTGTCAAAAGAACCTAGTGAAGCAACTGAAGATGAGGCTGCATCTGAAAAAGAGATGGATGTCAAAAGTGTGGATGATGTGAAGGAAGAGCCTACAGAAACCACCAAAGTTGAAGATGAAAATGCTGCAGAGGAGTCTGATGTGGCATCCATAACTGAAAATGAATCTGACATGGATGAGGCTGTGGAAGCAGGGATGGTTGAAGATGGACAACAGACTGCTGCTACGAACAGTGAAGATGAAACTGCAGACAATGAGGCAGCAACAGCTGAAGATGAAAGTGCTGTGAAAAAAGATATTGCTGTCACAAGTGAAGATGAAGCTGAAGGTGCAGCAGAAGAGGCTGATGTTGAAGCTACAACTGATCATGAATTTGACCAAGATGAAGCTGCAGAAGCCACAAGTGCAGATGAGTCTGAATCAGATGAGAAGGAAACAGCTGAGAAAGCAGCAACTGAAGCTGAGATTGCTGTCGCAAGTGACGATGAAATTAAGGGAGAAGCTGGTGAAGCTTCTGTGGCTGAAGAAGAAAATGCAGGAGAAGATGTTGTAGACACAATTGAACATGAATCTGTCAAAGAGGAGGCAGTGGAAGCATATGAAGATGTGGAGGAAACTGCTGCTAGCAGTGAAAATGATTCTGCAGGGGGCATTGATGCCCCCACAAATGATGATGAAGCTGCAGAGGAAAGTGATAACACAGCCAAAACTGACAAACTGTTGAAAGAACCATTCGAAGCAGCAACAACTGAAGATGAGGTTGAAATGGAAAAAGATGCCATTACCACAGATGATGATGACACCAAGGACGAAGCTGTTGAGGTAGCCAAAGAAAAAGAAAATTCAGGTGACGAGGCATCAGAAGAATCAGCTGAAGAGCATCAAGAGACAGAAGCATGTGAAAGAACTGCAGAAAGCAGTGCCACTGAAGATTTTGTTGAAGAACAAGAAAAATGTGAAGATGAACATAATACATCTCATGAAGAGGGATTAGTAGAAGGTGAAACACCTGGAGAGGAGTCGGAAGAGGCTGAAAATGATGTGAAGGAATACGCTGAAAATGAAAAGGAAGTAGCAGAAAGTGAAGATGAGGTTGAAGAACATGAAACAGCAGGAGGAGTGAGACAGCCTGAAACGACAGGGAATGAGATTACTGAAAGGGAGGAAACCACAGATAACGCAGAAGATGAATCTGCAGAAGATGAATCTGTAGAAGATAACAGACAGCAACTTACAGAAGGAGCAGATGAGGAGGTTGCTGAGAATGCTGTGGGTGAATCTGAGAATAATCCTGACAAAGCAGAAGAATTTAACGACCAAAGGGACGTGACTGAAGAACATCAAGAAGATGTTGTAACGGAGATGAACGATGAAACAGAAGGTCCTGATGATGTGGTAGAGCTAAAGCCAGATGAGCATGAGGACAAGGAAGAAACCAGAGAAAGCAAACCAGTGGATGAAGATAATGATGAACAGACAGGAGCAAATGTAACAAAGGGAAGCCGTGATGATGAGGAAGACAAAGCCTCCAATAAAGAGGAAGAGGAAACTGAGACAGTCAATGAAAACTGGAATGGAAACCAGGGAGATTCAGCTGACGGAGAAGATGAGGCAGATGAAGATTCAGATGGACCAGGGCACGGAAGTGATGATGGTGATACTGAAGATTTTGTTACAAGCAAGACAGAACACCAAGAGTCAGCTAAAACACAGAAGGAAACTAAATTAGTCACACTTGATACTTTGATTAAAGTGAGTGCTGAATCTGAGGATGGCGCTTATGCTGATGTTGAAGATTCTGAGACTGAAATAAACAGCCATGAAGAAATTACGAGCCTTGAGTCAAAGACTTTGAAAAAGATTTAATCCTAAATTGACTCTGGATGTTATGTTAATGCTCAAAGGAACTGATAGGGAGTGACATGTAGGAGTTAGTCATTAAGTCAGGTCTGCCAGCAGAGACCTAACAAGAACTGTAGAGCAAAAAAAAGAATTGATTTGCAATATTCTCAATTTTAACTAGATTTTAGGTTCTTATTTTAAAAAAGCACTAAAGCAATACAAGCACTTTGTCACAGCATTTCTAATGCTGAGATTGAACACATGCACAGCAACTACAGATCATACAGTTGTATGATAAAGGAATCTGAAAAACTTGAATATATATACTATGTGTAGGTGGTTTGAATACTTTTTATGAAAAGCTAAATGCTACTCATTTTCATGCACAATGAGTAATAGGGAATTTGTTACAGGTTACTTAGAACTTGACACTAATGATAAACTATGATTTATTTATTATTTATTTATTTTATTTATCATTTATTTATGATGCATCAATGAAAAATATCATACATGCACATACATGAACTGCAGTTTGTCTTCAAATGTACATTTACACTATTTATGCCGCTCAACATTTCTTCGCAGGATCAAGTAAGCAATGTATTTTATCTAATCAAAAGCATTCTTTGAAGACTTTTGGTTCTTATGTTATGATAATATTCATTTAGAATGTTTAACTTACAATTAGTCCTGTTGATGGCAATATTTTAGCACTGATTAACATCATTACAATCATCTCGACAACTGTATTATAGCTTTAACTGATTTAAATACCAAATGAACAAGGAACATCTCTGGAAAGTAGCAAAAGTCATGGCAAATTTGTATGTATCATGACAGACTCTCCTATTGTTTTAGACCATTTATCAGTAAGAAAATACATAATTCTCTGTGGTACAGAGGTGATTACCTTTGCTGAATGTACTGTACTTATTGTCGCTGAAATTAAATGTACTATAAAGTCATTTTCATTTTTTTTTTTTGTAAGTTCAAATTCAGAACAAAAATCAAAACTGTGACATTTCACATCATAAACTGACGCTTCATGCAGCTTAAGTTTGTAAGAAAAGGAACATTACATTTTACAAGTAACTTATCTGGAACATGTGTCACTATACATGTCATGTCCTTGGAAAAAAAATATTCATGTATCATATGCAGAGCCACTTGGTGAGTACCATGTAAATATCAGTGTTTCGGTGTGTTGAAAGATCATATTGAACACTATTTTTTTTTAAAAGAAAAGATAATTCAGTATACTAAGGTAAATAATGAACAGATTCACAACAAGAGGTATAAGAAAATATTCATACACTTGAGTATCGCAATGTATATATATATTTTTGTGATACTGTATTAATTCTCGAAAACTAGCAATCTAAATTAATAGTTAAATGCAAAGATTTGTGGATGTGGTTCATTAAATGTCATGTTTAAACCCCCAGCAGCTAGATATCAGTGTTGTAATCTATCTTTAGTCTTCTGACTCCAAAGTAAGTAAGTAATGGTAACAATGTCAACTGAGACAGGAAGAAGCACATGTCGTTAGCGTGAACACAGAGAGCACAGGCCTATTCAACAATATATTGAATTGTAACCCCTGTTTCGTGGTACTTTAAAATGGTTAATCATAATCAGTGAAAACAGGCAGTGCTTACTTTACAACACATGTGCCGCGATTTGAAATTGCCTTCACAAATCACAAATATTTCCGAACAAAACTAAATTGTGTGTAAAAAAAATCATAAAATGCAAATTATCCGTATATGCTACAGATGTGACATTGAACATTAGCCTACCACTGCTTATCCAGCGTCATCCAGGAAGACTCCCTACAGCCCCACATGAATAAAATGATATTGAATGAAATATTTTGGGGGTCTATTATAACATTGCATGCACAGCCATTGCCGCAACAATAAATGCCGTCCACTCAAGTGTTTACAATTTACTGAATTGTCCAAGATAATTGAAAACATAATGGATATCCCATAAATATAATCATCTTCTGTGGAAAGGTATGGTGAATGAGTGTGTGACTGTCTATGGAGACTTCATTCATGCTCCTACTGTGAGCCCCATTAGACGGAGCTGATGGATGTGCCTCTCTCAGATTTCCCATTTGCAGTCTCTTGTGGTCATGTGACATACATAATTGGTGTCACTCTGATTGACTGCGTAACACCACAGTGAGGGGCAGACCAATTTTCTCAAGCTTTATTATTGAGACATAAAAATGCAGCCTCTAAAGTCCTTTTAATGACATGTGCTTATTTCCTGTCACAGCAGAGTTAAAGAGGGTTGAATTTAGATTAGCTTTGCTCAAACACATAAGAGGAAACAGTCACTGTGAACCACAATGAAGCTTCACGAAACTTAGCAAGCAAGAAGCTAGCAAGACTCACCTGGTCAGGAAAGAGAGCAGTAACTAAAAACAGTTTTCAACCATCTCATAATAAAGTTTTGAAACCATGTTGAGCTCATAGTTTAGTTTTACAAGCCAACAACTTGGTTTCAACAATGGTTGAATCTTACCTGTCTCATATTCCAAGCAGCAACAGGCAGCGTTTTCATCACTTCGTGACTAGCTGCTAAAGAAAGCTAAATATGTAGGAGCTACCACCAAGATTTTTTCCTCAGGAGTGGGTGGAGTTTGCAATGCTAAAAAGAGAGTGACTTTAGGATGTAACACCCTGTTCCAGAACTTTCAGTGTGGCTCCATGTCTGCTGGATTCGTCGGTAAGCTAACGACTTTCTGTCAGCTTCTTTGGATTTGTTCTGCTCCCTTGTGGCAGGAAAAAAAACCCAAATACACACCTTGAAGAATTCTTACAAATGACATTTTTATGACCAATTTAAAGGTGGGTTTGGGTATAGCCTGCGCATCCACAAAGGTGTTTTCCATTAACTAACTACTCTAACTGGAACTTAGCGTGGTTGGACATGGGTGAAGCCATGTTGGGAATTATGTCATATCACCAAACTACACCATAATAACGAGAATGAAAAAAAAAGTTGTGTAAGGTGTAACTAACTGGCCGAGGAAGATGTCAATCAACCATACATGCCCAAACAGCCTTGAGAGGAGGTCTAATCAGGCGTGGTTGGAGTATGGGTGTGTAAGGGTTTTAAAAAAAAATTGGCATTAAGGATGTCTCACTTGTTCTTCATTTTAATGAGTAAAGTGAAATGAAAGTAAAATTACAAATGTCAGCAGGTCCAAATGCTGGCTGGCCACATTCATGCGAAAGTAGCTCTGCTGTGAGCATGTGACATGGGACATTGTTCCTTAAGGAGGAGATGTGACAGACAGATTTTTCCTGAAATCAAAACCTTTTCACCCTTAACCAGTTTCAATTTTCACATGAAAAATGACGATACTATCCCTCTAATCAATATTTATCATTACCTCTTTCATAATAATTCACTGCACTTGTGTTTGACTGAGATTAATTCAATCTCCAAATCATCTGGAAGAGAAAAGAGTTTTTGGAGGAAGCACCTGCTTGCTGGCGCAGAGCTATTTCCACGGTAAACACTGGAAGAGAGGAACGTCATCCGGAGCACAATCATAAGGGGCTTTCCCGCAGCCATGTTTACCTCAGAGTAATTTGCCTCAGAAACAGCTGCACAGACTTGCTCCTCACCACACTGCTGCAGATGTGTCTCAGAAAGACTGTGACAGGTACTTAAAATGTCATAGTATGGGATCATTTTACTGCACATAACAAAGTTAGGAAATGCGAATAAAAACAAAAAGGAATAAATAAATATGCTGGAAATAAGCAAATTATTTCAGTATGAAGGCTCTAAAATTCCTTTAAATATGCAGGAAATGATGCCATTACATAAAACCACAAATAAGGCTACAATAGTTTTGATGTCTAATGGACGAAAGCCAATAGGAACAGTGAAGGTCTCCCAAAATCCATGGACATCCCAGAGGAACAGCAGAAGTGCCTGTTGAATGTGTGGGGGAGTTCAATTGTTCCTTTTTTGTTGACGATCACTTTGCCATTTTAAGGCAAATACAGGAGCGAGACCTTCTCTCACTCCATGTGTGACAGAGGACAAAAATGGTTCCCACACAGACAGGAAGTCAAAGAGGGGCCTCTTGTGATGTAGAGGGGGATCAAAATTGAGGAAAGTCTGTGCCTGTGTGTGTGCGTGCATGCATGCGTGCGTGTGTCTTAACCAAACGTTTGATAAACCTTTAAACCAAACTGACTGACTACTTTCAATACAGCTTCTTGTAGATATTTACTTTCTAATCTGTATTTTATATAATGAATGTCCTGTTTGGCCACACGCTCACACAGAAAAAATCGAATGCACGCACATGTGCATTCATTTTCAGCCACATGCAGTGCACACTCACATTGATAATGGGAATTGAAAGCGCCTGTTGGCAGCATGTATGCTCTTGGCACCGAGGTGGCCAGGACTGCATTAGTTAAAGGAGACCCACGCTCCCTGTCTTTCCCACCGTTGTTCAGGTTATCCTGTGGGGCCACTTATGACCCTTCTGCAGGCAGGATGCAATGTCTGGGGACCCCAACAGAGCTGTGCACAAGCATCCGCCAAGGCCCTGGGAAGAAAACAAGGGCTGATGGAAAACCAGAAGAAGGGAGTATAAAGAGAAACAGCAGTTAGTAACCAGGACGCACTCAATAACACTCACCATGCACCTGCAGCCTCTGTGTGTGTGTGTGTGTGTGTGTGTGTGTGTGTGTGTGTGTGTGTGTGTGTGTGTGTGTGTGTGTGTACACAGTGAAGTGAGGTTGTTCCTTCAGAGAACTACAGCACAGGTGGTCCAAACAAAAACCTGTGAAGTGTTGCCCAGAGAGTAATATCCCCACCTTGTGTGTTGTATAAAGCCCCCCATAGGAAACAAACACTTCCGGTGCTGTAAGATTTATTGTGCCCTGCACTTACAACATACTCTGAATGATATCTTCCTTGTAAGGTTTGTTGATTCATTTTTTTAAATAACGCCTAATAGTAATTTAGCATGCAAACCAGAAACAAAAGGGTCATAATTACTGCTAGATAACTCAAGGACACATTGTTCTGTGTTTATTGTTTCCATCACTGAAGAAGAGGTGAATTCCCTCTTCAGTGCCTTGTGTGGTGAGAATAGGAAATACCTGGTTAACTGTGCTGTATGGTGTGAAAACCCAAAGCATTGTTACCCTTTGACAGATTGACCGCACATCAGCGTGCGATTCTTTTCCCCCAATGTGACAGACTTTGCATCTGTATTCACATCCTCACACTGTCCTCTGCACCACATACAGATACACAAGCATTATGCAAGAAAAGTCCCCAAAGTACACTACTCTGTTGAATCATTTCTATACAGGAGGTCATTGTAAGGGTTATCTATGAATAGATATGGCATGAATTTAGGGAAAAGATGGCAAAGTGGCTTGAAATGGACCTAATTTAGGATAGTCAGGGTTTAAAACATGACTTTCTACACCCTCTAGTGTCAAAACTGGGGAACTTCAACAAGCAACAACCTATGGGCATAGAGAACCTCAGAGACACATACAGAATTAGTACAAAGACATTTTATACATTTTGCAATTAGTAGTGATAATTAATTGTCTACTGCTCATAGATTTTTTTTCACAGAAAAGAAACATCAAAAATACAAATCAAGACATTTGTGTCGGAGAGCTTATAAGAGTCCTCCTCAAATGGATCAA
The DNA here is from genome assembly GCA_037974645.1 of Hollardia meadi. Lineage (NCBI taxonomy): Eukaryota > Metazoa > Chordata > Actinopteri > Tetraodontiformes > Triacanthodidae > Hollardia > Hollardia meadi. The sequence continues at coordinate 6,378,167 of JBBPCS010000238.1, forward strand.
TACCTAATATTTGTACTCGACTGATACCAAGTAAGCTATTGCTACTAGCATCGATAGCAAAAGAAAACTGGATCTGTCTCGCATTACAAAACATTAAGGAAAGAGAGGAAAGTAAGTAAGGAAAGAGAATTATTATCCATTAAAAACTGTCTTAACATGCATTTGTAACAGAAAATAATAAAATAAATAAATAATCCTTCTAAAATCATTTAGTGGAAAAAATATATATTCAGAAGTAGTCTATTAATAATGTCTTCATGCTATAATGGCCGCCCTCTATATCATAGTACATTTTAAGAAGTATCTATATAGATTCTGGTGATTCTGGTCGGGGTATTACTTGGTATCAGATCAAAACTGTGTGTGTGTAACATACAGACAGGACAGTACCCTTAGACACTTTTTTATCTTGAAAACTGAACCTAAAAATATTTTTCAAGTATGATAAATGGGGATAAACATCATTTGCAGATCTAGCACAAGCGCAGGTCCCAATCTTCCTATAAGCCGTGTGCACAGATAGAGTATTCTGGTTTCAAGACAGGTTGACCAGTCCATCTTGTGGCAAGAATGTGTACTGCTTTATTTTAAACGTGTGTCATAGTTTTGTCAGTTGCAAAGATGACATGAACGAAAGTGGCTGAAACCACCATGAGGAACTGAGAAATACGTCATGGAAACCACACTCTCTCTACCACATATGAGCACTACAGCACATACTTAATCCATACAGACATGTACAGTGCAACCGCTCTTCCTTTGCTGATCTCATTTCAGATGCAAGGATATTTTCAATTTAGAAAGAAAAAGGTAATCAATTACATATTAACACAAGTGATGGACTGTCCACCAACACATGTTGAAACACAACTCTATTAAATGTCCATTTCTTTGTAATTTGACTGATATGTCTAACCATGGTTGTGATTAGTCTGAAGACTAATGAATGAATTGTATTTATCCATTTCATTCATTAACAAGTTAAAGGTTTGATTATAATGAACTAATTTAAGTTTAATCAGCAGGTGTGGTGATCATTGAACTGTTTTGTCTGCCACAGAGGCAAGGGAGAGAAAAAAGTTTAAAACTAATTGTAACTGTTTATGGTAAACTGAAAGTAGTCCCCCCAGGGGAGGCTGTGAGAGAGAGAGAGAGAGAGAGAGAGAGAGAGACAGACAGAGAGAGAGAGAGAGAGAGAGAGAGAGAGAGAGAGACTTTCAGAAACAAAATGAGCGAGTGAGAGTGACACAGTGGGTTTTCAATAAGGAAACTGAAGGCATTAAGCATCAAGAGGACTTCTGAGCGCACAAGCTGGGGGACAAGTTCAAGGTATTTATCTGCTGTTGTTTGTTTGTCTCACAAACACAGACTGCTAACAGAAGTGCAGCTCTAGTGATATTATGATGCTACACCAAATAGAGTCAAACTCAGAATTCAAGAGTGATTAACTGTAATGTTTTAAAGTGCTTGTTAGTCGAACACTAAGAGCTTTATTGACAATCTGTAGAGTCAAATAGTTGATGGTAATCATAAGTTAATCACACAAGTGGTTACATGACATTACACATGAAAATAAATTTAAGAAATTTAGAATTTTTTTGGTGTGTGTGTGTGTGTGTGTGTGGAAAAGGCGTGATGAAAGTATTGGTAAGTTACGGAAAACGTAAGGTTGCAAAGGTCAGCGAATATTAAGTCTCCTTTAACGCAGCTTATAAAGATAAATAAACAAATATAAATAATAACAATTATTATCAAAGAAAGTTTGTCGCTGCTCAACAGCTATGTGACTTCCAATTATAATATCACTGCTAAAGTTTTAATTACACATCACTGGATATATTTCGGTAGATTGTCAGCGACAGTCTGAAAATGAATTTTATATGTGATTTTATGGAATAACTTTTCAATATTCCTGTTGCAGTGCTGACAGAAACATGCTAACATCAAAAGTCACTCAGTAAACAGCCAGACAGATGGTGTGACTACAGATTTTAACTTGCCAATTTGTATGTACATCAATAACCTGAATGACATGTAAGTCATTTGGTTCTTACAACTATATACTATGTCTCTATAGATTCAGAAACAGCAGTAATAAGTGCACCAAAGATGTGTTTTCAACACTGACACAATTAGAGAGAGTTCACTGTAAAGTTCTGCTTTTTATCAGTTATTTATAGCACTTCATTTTTTTAAAAACTCCATGTCAATATGGGCGAATCTTACATGCAAATGCTATGGTAAAAGCTGAAATCCTATTTTCCACTTCCTCTTATGTGCAGTAATTTATTGTAAGTGCTCTTGTAACCAAGACATTTAAAAAAAAAAGAAAAAAAAAAGACACTCTCCATTTAGCCATTTTGAGTGAGTTTAATTCATTTTTCAGCAGCGGGCATGAACTCACAGACTCACAGGCCCTGTGGTGGGAGGAGTGGAGACTGAAAACAGCTTCAGCAAAGCTCATCTGCTTTATCAGGTAAGAGCACAGACATGAACATGCTGCAACTACCTGAGGCTCTTAACAGGAACTTCGTACGGGTGGTGGTATTTGATCATTTAAAAAGAACTGCACAGCATTCTGCAGCGTGCATTGTACCATTAAACTGAGTAAATCTCGTTAGTTAGTATGCGGTATAGCTGAAGAAGACTTCCATTATACATGCAGGATGGGCTGCACTTGCAGTGGCCAGAAACAAGTAAGAGATGACAAGTTCTACAAAGGAAAACACAACTCTCAACTCAATCACATAGTGAGTAGACCACTTCAAGGAAAATTTAAATTATTTGCCAGTGTTTTTCAATGACTTGCTGCACATTTCGAATATTAATAAAATATATATTTTTCTGTTCTTCAGGCACGAAGTGGAACCACCTATTCGGATAACGGTAATCACTGACCACAACACATACAGTGTATAACAAACTTTCTACTAAAAAACAACCAAGCCTGCAGCCTATGCAGTGGACTGCTACTGTGCAGATAGTGATTAGTGGCAGTAAGAGTTGACTACATGTAGCGATTGAAATCTTGGTTGGATTTCCTCTCTTCTCTTCTGGGGCCAAGATGAGATTATTCGTGAAAGAAAGTCCTTCTCATGTCACAGATTGTATGAAAACTACAGAATCTTCATTCCTCTGAGAAGTACAGCTTTTGTAATGTTGAACTTTGAATGTAGCTGTATGCTTGTGCGATATACTTCTACTATATGAGATTTTATGTTCAGTTTAATCAACAACAAAAAAAAAGTATTACTATGGGCAGATCACTTCTACTAAAATAACTGTTCTCTTCTTGTCTTTAGACGACGTCGTGTATGTGGCACAACATGACTTCAAAGCGACCAACGACAGTGATCTACCTTTCAAAAAGGGGGATAAACTTAAGGTTTTACAAGAGTAAGTAGCCTCCCTAGTCCCTAGTGCATACATTATGTATCCAGCAGTACTGAAGCAAACGACTTAGTGGTTCTTACCTGAAGAAATGAAATGATCAGCCATGTTTGTCTGTTTGTAGAAATGGAGAATGGTGGGTGGCTCAGTCGTTGGTGACTGGACAGGAGGGTTTCATTCCATGTAATTATGTGGTCAGGGCAGATACACTGGAGGTGGAAAAGTGAGAAACAATTTCATACATACTATCTATATACTGCATGGCAGGCACAATTCAGCACTGCAAAAACATTTTATGAACTCTTAAGTAATGTTTTCAAATAGCTGAATAAAGTGTGATTTTTGGTACTCTCTTCTGCAGATGGTTTTTCAAGAACATGAGCAGGAAAGAGACCGAACGACTGCTTTTAGCCCCTGGAAATAAACCTGGTGCCTTTCTGGTCCGAGAGAGTGAAACCAGTCCAGGCGAGTACCATCGGTCTCTTTCTGTGATCATGCCATGCCATGTCAGAATCTCAGTGGCAATGTCCAATTTCCAAAACTCTACATGCAACCGCACTATCTATTTGTTTTGCCCCTTAGGGTCCTTCTCACTGTCACTCAGAGATCATGTACAAGAACAAGGAGATGTGGTAAAACACTACAAGATCCGCTGCCTGGACAAAGGTGGATACTACATCTCCCCCTCCAACACGTTCCCATCCCTACAGGAACTGGTTAAATACTACAGTCGTAAGTAATAAAGAGAACACATTCAACAATTTACCGTTTGTGATCAACATCATTAAAAAAAAATATTGTTAAACATCTTTAATTAAAGATAAGAATTTAGTTCCCTTATCGTAAATCACCCATGTTGATTTTTGAGTCTGCACTGACTTTGAATTAAAAGGGGGAAGTTAGACCCTGCGTTGTGCATTTCCTGTGTGAGAGGAGTCTTTCCACTCCTGTGACTAAACCGCAAGATAAGAAGGCCAAATCTCTCGAATGGCTGCTTATGAGAAAAGAGTAGTATACGCAAGCATATACACAGACAAGCTTTCAAAAACGTTTAAGAAAACAAGAGCTCTAAACTACATTTTGCAGAACAGAAAAGAAAGTAGGAAGAAAAGTGTTGTTTATATAATCACGTGTATTACATTTGGGTGCAGGTACAGCGGATGGTTTATGTCAGCGACTGTATGCCCCTTGCAAGCCAAAGGCACCCCAGCAGCCGTGGGCACATGATGAATGGGAGATTCCCAGAGAGACCCTGAAAATGGTGAAGAAACTGGGGGCCGGGCAGTTTGGAGAAGTGTGGATGGGTGGGTGAGAGATCATTGTCATTGGCAACATTTGATAAGCCAAGACAGTAGAGGAAAAGTGAAGAAAGTAAAATTGTTTTGATTCCTACTGCAGGTTACTATAAGAACACCCAGAAGGTTGCTATTAAGACCCTAAAGGAGGGAACAATGAAGCCTGAGGCCTTCCTCGAGGAGGCCAACCTGATGAAGCAGCTGCAGCATGAACGACTGGTGCGACTCCATGCTGTGGTCACCAAGGAGCCCATTCTAATCGTAACTGAGTTCATGGTCAATGGTAAGACAAAGAGTAGGAGGAGAGGAATGATTAAATTATTCAGTCTCCACAATGAGGGTTGATATATTGTGCTTCAAACCAATATTTTCATAACAGATGAATCCGGCAATTATTTTCTCAATTAATAATTTGATCTCAAAAAAATGTCAGAGAATAATAAAAAAAATAAAAGATCATAGTTCAAATGTCTTGTTTAGTGAGACCAGCAGTACAAACTCTATTTAAAAAGATATTTAATTTACAATTACCGCACATAAAAGAAGGGAAAAGCAGAAAAATCCTCATATTTGAGAAGTTTGTCACCTTTTCTTGAAAAACGGCTTAAACTGTTAATTGATTGAATAGTTGCGGATTCATTTTTTAGTAGTTTGTCCAATTGATTAAGTAATAGTGATCAATGGTCAATTGGTGGCAGCAACTACTGTTTTTAGTATTCCTATAGCTTTTGCTGTTGCAGTTGCTTTGCATCTGTGTTTGTGCCTG
>JBBPCS010000238.1:6383717-6410110 GCA_037974645.1 Hollardia meadi
TGTGTGTGTGTGTGTGTGTGTGTGTGTGTGTGTGTGTGTGTGTGTGTGTGTGTGTGTGTGTGTGTGTGTGCGCGGGCGCGTGTGCTGTAAATCTCTCACCTCCTGGCAGCTGTAATTGCCCTATTCTGCCGGCAGTATGACATCATCAAGGACAACGACTCCAGCAACAATAAGGAGAAGGCCAAGCCGTCGTCCGAGAGGAGCACGCCGGAGCACCACAGCGGGGGGCTGCTGAGGAGCAAGGTGAGCATGAAATGAATACAGGCCCACGATCTCTTCACTGTCCTTGTCTGAATGAATTTGCTGCATACTGAAATAATGCACACCAGCCTCATCATCTGACACCTTTCTGCCTTTTCACCTTTTCTTCACATTTCTGCACGTCACTGCAGAAACACATTCCCCAGTCAACAATAATATTAATGTAATCTAATCTGTGAGCTCAGCCAACTGCCATCAAGTGCCCACCATTTCACAGCTGCACACTGAGTTATGCAGGATATTAACACGATTATTGTAGTTTTGTCGAATACAGTACATCTGGCTCTGCTGTAGAGCCTGAAAAACAAAAAAAGCTCCAATATGCCATGCGTAACGACGTATTTATGTGGAGATAAATGCTTGATCAACGATTAAATTATTTTCCAGTGATGGTGTATGTAGTTCGGCCTTCATGTTCAGGTCCTGTGCTTCAGTTTTCCGCACATTCTCACATTAAATAGATAAACAGCAAGCAACCATTCCAATAGTTAAAATGCAAGACATGCGTTGAAATTTATTTGATTACCAAATAAAAGAAAGAAAGCTTATTTCAGTTTAATTAACCAGGCTTTCCCTTAAAGTAAACATTCTAATATCAAAACAAGGACAATAAATGGTGTATAATGCATGTATAATGGTAAATATTGTTATCACTGGTATGAAAAAATGTTTTTGGAACATTTAAGTAATTTCACAATAACATAGATCGATTTGAGACCATTGTATATGTAATGTAATATGTAAATATAAAATGTATCTTTACATACAGTATACAGCACTATTGCTGTCACACAGCTTGATTTTATATACTGTATGGACGTTCATTTTGTTTCCATTTCAGAGAAGAATTCTTGTATATACGGTTGCAAATCAGATGTCTAAAATGTGACATTCCCAATCAAATAATACTCTATTGGGGGAAAATACATCTTTTATTCAATAAAGCACTTAATGGAAATGGTATCCTTCCTAGAGTAATCACAGAAATCTCAAAGGATCCAAGCTCAACTGAAACATGTCGGTTGAAATCCTGGTAAATGAAAAGAATTGGCAGGTCGGAAGATATAAAATTGAGTCACTGACGGAGCTTTGAATGTGTGAGAGATGCCTTTAAAAGGTAACAGATAGCAGTGCAGAGATATATGTGGTCGCAGCTCAGTAATGAGGCCGTGACCAAATCGATGATTGAGGTCATTTGCGTTGTGAGTGTTGAAACCTGGCTAGGATTTAATGTAGGAACATATTGAGTTCTTGTGCTTAAAGTACCCGAGGGGCAGCCACTGTAGGATTTCTCGTGTTGGCTAATCTATTCTACCAGTCCTCAGTAGGTGGTCGGGTGTTAATGTGATGTTTCTGTCAGAGAGGTTCTGATGAGGACTTGAGAAATTCACTCTCGTATCAGTCAATACTATACTTTGTTCAGGTTAAAGCAAGCAAGAGCCCTTTTTAAGGTGTTTATTAATTATTGTTGACAGAACGAGTGGATGTGGGCCACATTTTTGTCAATTTGAATAAAAATATGTTAACAAAAAAATACAAATTAATGTGAGTCTATTGATGTTGAACTAAAAAGGATCAACTGTAAATGTGACATACTTTAAATATTTTAAATATAATTTTCAGAATTTTCTTTTCAATTTTCCTCAATTTTTACAGCCAGGATGTAAAAAAAAAAAAGTGACTGAAAACAAACTCTTTTTTTTATTTCTTAATTATTTGAGAAAAGAACTTGCAACGGGACATGACTTGCTAGCATTAGCCTGCAGTATATCATTGAACAATGGTGTGAAATACGATAACTACACACCGTATTTTTTTTGTGTCTTTTTCGCACATGCCAAAATCTTCCAGTGGTTACAGTGGAATGCAGATTATCAATGCATTCGAGCATTTAAAATAATATAACCTGGGTTCATAAGTGTTTCTTTACTGTGGATGAGAAGGTAAAATAGTGATTATGATTTTTTATCTCTCTTGTCTGTTGCAGTTTCATCCTTCAGTGCCGTCCATCAACATCATTGAAGTTTGAGAAGAAGTTAATCCCCCCACCCCCCCCACCCCTCTTCTACCATCAATGCATTTGCGACTTTTCTCACTGATGAGGAAAAGAAAAAATGTACAGTGTCTGTGGGTCATCATCAGTGAATAAGGTTGGCCAAGGCTGTCTTGCAAAAGACACACATGCATGTACACAGTATTTGTAGGAAAACACTAAACTACAGACGCACACTCCCATCCACACACCTCTATATGCACAAACACACAAACTGTACAGTACATTAGCTAACAGAAACCTGGTTTGATAGAACATTAATTAATGTTAACCCATGTTGCAGTTAACATTGATGTCTTTGCCAGGTGCTTGTTATTGTTATTGCAATACAAAACACACAGTTAAACTTACCATCTCTGGGAGGACTGCCTTCATGACTTTAACTACGCAGTGTATTTTTGATATTGGCATGTCACCACGTTCACCTGCTATAGGCAAGGCAGCTTTAAATAAACCAACATTCTCCACTGCAAATAGTGTTAATCCATCGTCTGATCACAAATGTATATTATCTGAGTGCTGCAGGAAAGCAAATACATGCATCCAAAATCCATTTCTAAGAGCCACCACAACAACATGTCTTAATCTTTTATAATCATTGAATCGAAAATACCATTTTCTGGGTAACGTTGTATTTTTTCATATTTCATACATAACAAACATTGTCTTTACATGTTGCATTTATTTACTGAATGAAGTTGCATGCAGGTCATTTGCCTGTAGAATAGCATTTGATGTGCATTCTAAGTAAGATGCCAAAAATTGAGAAATAAACACGATTGCAGTACTGTGAAGCTGTTAATGTTTTCTTCTTCCTTAGCCACGATCTTTTGTCATCCAGTAGAGCCTGTACATTTCCTGAAAGCTGTATTTCCTGAAGTGTAAAATAAACCTTCTTTTGATTGTCGCTTTCATCCCAACTAAGTTGCAGCTAATGTGAGTCTCTCTCATGCATAAACCACTTGTGCTTCAAAATGCATTTTCACACAAACTGTCTGCATTTTGTTCGTTAAGTGCTGGCCCAGACTTAAAGTGCAGTAGAAAACTGCACTTCATGCACACATTGTTTGCCAAGTCGCATCGCAAAAAGTGTTTTAATGTGGGTAATACTTTCCAAGTGCTGCAAATTAATAATGTAATCGTAAAACTCGTTCTCAAAAATGCATATAGTGCATGAAAGGTGGCACATTAGATCCTGATGCATACTATTTTGTGCAGGCTAGCAACTTGTTGCTCAAGCTGTATTTTTTGTTTCTGACACCTGGTGCATCATAATTAAACGGGTGCATTTTGGGAAAAGAATTTATGTTCCCTTAAACCGCATTAAGAGAACATAATTAACATTAAATATTTACGTTATGGTGCACAAATAAGCACACAGTAAATCAAAACACAGAACAATAAATGGGCATAAAATGGAGAATAATCTATAGGCTACATTGTCCTACACTGCGACTCTGTGGACATTAAGGCAGCTGTCAGGTTGTCAATCAGTTTCCCTGCACTACCTCACATTACTGTAATAATCACTGTTTAAAACTCATCTGTATGGAGCTTTACACACATGACCAATGATCGTGTTACGATTGGTCGCACTGATGGAACATTACTGTTAGTTTATATTTCTGAGTGAGGATGACAGTGAGTGCAGCTGACAACTATAAATCTACTATCATGAACAATTATTTATAATTATATTTAATAATAATATTGGACTCGATAAATGATCAATCCCAAATTCCCATGCTACGAAGCTACTGTGTCTGTCTCTCTCACCAACAACTGCTACGTTTATCCACAATGAACCAGAAGTTTTGAGACAAGACGGTCTGCTGCAGCACTTCACAGAACAAATTCAATGAGCCATTTCGGCCGGCCTTTGAACCAGAATGTTCCTAATCAAAAAAAGTAATTACACGGAAGTATCTAAGAATACAGCTCACCTTAAAATAGAAGCTGATTACAGCGACCCAGGGATTAATAACTAATAGTGTACATCCTCCATCTTTTTTTTTTCTTCTTCTAACTCTCAGTTCTTTCCATTAAATGTTCGGGTGACTTATGGCCTGTTGTTATGGCTGAGATAAGCTTTGGTTACATTTCAGCTGTGATTCAGAGACCCGAGTATATGCTGCATGCATCTATAAATAAATACAGTAGATGTATAATGCTTTCATTATTGCTGCACTTGGCCCCATGTGTATCGATATCAGCAACCTCGTCTATACTTTATGTATTTCTAATGGAGCAGAAATAGATGGACAAGAACGCCTGACATTGAAATGAAGAAATAAATGTGTCTTTTAAAAATTGTTTCCGTGTAATGAGGCCTCTATGGTATGCTGTCACTATGTTTTTTCAGAGGTACAAGTTGTGTTGACATTGAAGACTGCTGCTTTTATTAATGGAGCCATTTATCCTGTTCCTGCTGTACATAAAAATGTTTCATAGCACTCCTATACTGCATATTTTGCTACAAATAGCAGCAACGAGACATCAGCTGGTTCAAAGCTATGTACTAAATGAATTGCAGTTATACCTCTGACTACAAGGGGAAAACATTCACAGTACTTGCAGGTTATTGACCTCCACAAGCCAATTTCAACAGACTCAATATCAAACGAAACAACCATTAACACAACATCAGGCCATTAGGGCACCTTATCCGTAGTTTATTAGCCATTTCAAAATTGCTTTAAATAGCCAATTAGCAATTAAGTGGGCAGTTATGAATACTTAAAGAGCTGCTCATTCGCAGATCCCAGAACACCATAGACAAATTAGACATCTGAAATGAACATATTACCCCAAAGTTAAACAAGGAGTCCTGAATTAGACGTGCATTTTAGAGCTTGTAAAGGTATTCTGTATTGTGAGGATAGTTGGGAATGTTAGCAGAATAATCTTTTTTTCTTTAATTGTTTTGTTTTATTCATCTTATCTGACGTACAGTAGATGTGATGTCTCAGGCCAGAGGCGGTTTGGGTCGCTGCCGACGATGCCAAACAGTGACAGGGCTGCTTTTAATTGCAGAGGGCCATATTGAAAAAAAAAAATCCCCCCCAGAAAAACATCCAATCCATTATTATTATTTCATCCTAAACACTGCATAAAATATTTGGAAATGACACTACAACTTGTCCATTAACCCAGGATTTGACATTCAGGTAGCCTGCAGTGATCTCAGATCTGCCAAAGATCAGCCAGGAGAGCAGAAAGCAGTAATAGTGGAGAGAAGCAGACAGACTCTTGTCATTGACTCAGCACCGCAGGTCCATCTAGCCTACACTGATCATTTAAAAAACTAAAACCATGAAATGTTGGACCACAGCACACAGACTCAGCAAAGAAGCAGCTGTGTTTGCCAAGGCAGCATGTGAAATAACACCAGGTAGCTTCTCAGACTCGTGAGTCCTCTGAAAAATATCAAAGTGCAGTTTTTGATCTCCTTTCTGAAGACAGGCCTGTTGCTCCACAGAGCATTTTAAACAAGATAGGTTGGTCACATTGAATATTCTGGATAGTCGAGTCCTCCAGGATTAGAGACTAAACATTAGATGGCAGAGTGCTGCAGAGGCTCCAACTCGCTACATCCCTCCCAATACAGGCAGATACAAGTCGGTGGTTGACAAATGTGAAATAATGTGTTCTTTGATGTACTATATGAATAGTTGAATGATTTGGTCATTTGCATTTACACCCATCCAGTGAAAATCTGCAGACTGAGCTTCTGTATCCCTGAATCTCTGCTGTCTGAACCCTGAGAGTGAAACCTTGAGCGATCTCACAGAAACGACTACTTTGCAAACCTCACAGTCTGATAACGAGATTGGAGGTACCCTGAAATGATGCAGCTTTAGAAATTAAAATGATATTTGCATACCTCAGTCATTAGACTAAACCAACACTCACTGCCATCTCACAGAAACACATGCAAATATTTGATTAAATTGGGTTTTTACACCAGCAAAATATGGAGGGAGGGAGAACAAGTTACAGGTGCAGCTATACAAAAGTTATTTGTACCTGAAATTGAATTGAAACAAATGTTAACATACTGGTATAAATAAAAAATTCTGACAGAGTTGACATAGACTTTTTTTTTTATTTCTGAAAAAAAATTGATTCCTGCACCTGGTATGCATTTTTTTCCCAAGATGTCCGTCAGCAGTGGGCTGAATGAAATGAATAGACATATCAATGTAACTGAGTCAGTCAGACAAACATACAAGAGGATGCCCTTGCTTTGGATTGACCGCAGTCAGCTGCGAAATGTTTGAAAATAAAATATGGATTAAGTTTTGTGTTCAGCCCAAAATGTTCTGAAAGATAAATAAGAAGCTCACACACTCGCATGTTTGATTTTGCTCCGTTTTGCCGACACGGCGAGCTGTGGTTGTTTAATAGGTTCTTTTGGAAGATGATTTGCAGAAAAACTCATTATTGATCAATTTATACAGCAATGCTGGAATCAAATTGAGTGTTGAAGGCCAAACTGTAGCTCTGTAAACTGTGTGCAACAGAAGAAGCTTTGAGTTTAACAAAACACAGGCTTCTGCAAGTGGCCTTCTACAGTACATTCTATAATACAAATTACAGTTGGGTGCAATGTTTTGTACAAAGTCTTTTATTATACATAAATATGTAACAAACCATAACAGTTTCCAAATTATGTACAATTTTCTACACAGTTCAGGACAACTGCTTGTGGTTTATACACAAATTGCTATTAGCATGATATCACAACACTGTTGGGAGCCCACTGATTGCATAGATAGAAAATAAGCACCTTCTTTGAAAAGTAAACAATACTGTAAACGTCAGTGGTTAATTTGGGTAGTAAAAGCTTAGCTGACAATTCCCCACTTCCCCAGCTGAAGAGCTTTCTCACTTTTACAAGCCTCAAATGTTTTCTGGCCTCCAACCTTCACAGGCTCATTTGTATTCAGAGCACTCCAAACTCACACTGTCATGTTATACCTCCCAGTACCCTCCCCACTTGGAAAATTCTCAGCTGCACCCACGAGCTGCATCCAGTTAGAATTTGCTGGCCACATCAGCGTGCTTCATACAGTGTACTGGCTACATATAGAAACACATCTCGGAGGAGCCTGTACAGTCCAACAGATCGATCTGTGTCATCATAGAATTTATACATGGATCAATCTGTTCTAAACAAGGATCCAGAGGGCTGCAAAATCTAATTATATTACACTGATTTTGTTTTTCTTTGCTTGAAAATAAATCACAAAGGGCAACAGCTGGGTGATATCCACCCATAGTGCAGCTTGTGGTGAAGCTGTGCAGCAACAACTCTAAAAAACTTGTTTGCTTGTCATTATTGAAAACCAATTTTGGGTCTGAGAGCAGCCCATCCCCCAAATATCACTAAATCAGCGGATACTGAAGCATCCACGCATGAGTCAATTGGTCGGTCGATGTCAGAGCAGAAAAGGTGAGAAAATGTTGTAAAAGAAAAAAAAGAAAAATCATTTCTACTCTTGAGGAAAAGGTAAGTCCGAATGAGAACGCCGCTGACCTTGAACTTCACAGTTGATACTAAGATGCAAACACTGACACGCTGAAGGTTTCTTTATGATGTCCAGACTGTATATGGAGCTTTCTTCTAAATACGCAGTGGAGCTAGTATTTCAGCCAGCCAGGAATAAAACATGCAATTAAGCTTTGTGGTGTAACCTGATAAGCCATCCAATTATTCTGCAGCGGGTGTCATGACAACAACAGAGAGGCGCCCCCCCCCCACCCCCGCCCTGCTACCTCCCATTACAATGATTCTCAGTCATGATGCCATACAGAGAGTAAAACCACTTCAGCCAGACTGGGACACAAAGTAATATCCTCTTGACAGTCAGCGTCTTCTGAGCGGCGGATAAAAATAATTTGGTGAATCTGAGCAGAGGACGAAAGAGAGACCAAGGACATGTTTTGTGGCGCACATTGCAGTTAAGGGAGGAAAAATCAGAAGGCTGTCAATCAATGTAAAAGGCGATCGCTGACTTCAGAATAGGATAGCTTATAATTGTATACTGTACGTGGGTGATATCAATATTGATATTTGAAAAAAATAAAGCAATACCTGCAGTGATAGAAAAAAACATTTGCAATTACATTTGTATAAATCATCTAACCTAATGCAAAACAGACAAGCATCTACACATTCACATCTCAACAAGAGTGATAATATTTTTTTTATAAAAAACAACCTGTGTGAGGCCCTGATTCTATTCATCCTACTTCATTTATAATCATACAATATGCAAAAATTACACCGCTTTGACATTGAAAAAATACCGCTTATGGAAATCTTTACTCTTAACAGTTTGGCCATGCCACACAGTTGTCTCCATAAACCTTATATCATCGCTATTCTTTAACAGTAACATCAGCTTTACGTGCAGCTGACTGAGTGAGGAGACGACAGAATGTAGTCATGACATTTTGGTTACGAAAGCCATGTTCAAGTAAGACGGCATTGAAATTGACAGGAATGTCAGCCTGTTTCCTGTTGCATTTCTACATTTCAAACACAAAATCTCTATAAAAATTGACCTTCTATTGGTAAGCTAAGGTTCAATCAAGGGGTTATAAATTGTGATCACTGAATCATCCACATTTCTCGCAGTAGTTTGGTTGTCGTGTTTGTTTTTTTTAAATGGATTTTTAAAACCAGATAAAGATTTGTTTAAGAGGCTCTCCATCGATTTTGCATGACGTTCAGTTTGCTTGCCATCATTAGTACTACTCAGCCTGTGACAACAGGTCAATAATGTCGTCTGTGGCTCTGGAGGGAAGTCTGAAACTCCCAAGTCTGAAAATGCTGATGATGTCATAGTGATGGCATCGGGATTACCTTGGAACCTTGGAATTTAAATTTTTACCACAAAGCCTGCATTACAAACTGGGCGCGTCAAGTTTGAAATATGTAGGCAGGTAAAGTCTAAAAAAAGACACTATTGATATTTTGATTTGATTCGATTGATAATGAGACGGAATGTCTACAGAGCAAAAACTAAGCTTCGCCTTGAACGTTTATCCTTGACCTCCCAAAGTTTTCAGCAACATCTCATGGACTTCTTCAATGGATAAAATACCAGCTGTCATGATGAGTTAGTTTGTTTTCACATGACTTAATTGTGAAATGCTTATTTGCTTATTTGATAAATAATTTTATTATTTGATGCTACCACTGATCCACACAACCACCTGTTATGTAACAAACTAAACCAGTCCTTCTGTTGGACAAAAGGAACATGTTTGGGTTGTTGGTAATTAAATGTATACACACTGTTACATGTATTCCTCTTTCAGAAGGCAACACACACTTATGTTGCAATCAATAAAAAGATGTCACATGGGTGCAGTATGTCGTATACCTGTATGTCTAATTACTGTATTGCATGCCGTTTCATTCACTGAATCAGCACAACAAAAACTGTATAATCTTCCAATATCCTGATTGATTCGCACCATTTTGCTGATCACTTCTAACACCTCTTCCAGTGGCTGCTGAGAGTGGCAGCTGGTACTCCATCAAACAAACGACAAGATCAGAGAGCTTTCACATTTTCAAAGAGAGATGACAGCCTTATACACACGCACCTTTCTGGAAATACTCCATCAGGATTTACAAGTGAAAGTATTTTTTTTATTTTTTTGTACAAATTTAGATTAAAAAAAAGAGACTGTATTAATTCTACGATCTTCCGCAGGAACTTCTTTGAGTAAGTAGCATGTAATTCCGCAGTTCTGTGTTGAATTTGAATGTAGCAGGAGATGACTGGAGATGGCTTTTACACTAGTGGAGTGTGTGTGTGTTGACTGGCAGGCAGAATATCAGTATTCATTCTGGCTTCTCTGCAGCAGCTGCAGAATATTAAACAGACATTTTCTTATTAAGGTTGTGGTAACATGATGTGTTTTGCCGTCTGTTCAAGTGATGAATACGGTTTTATGATTTCTGATGAGCTTGGGGACTGTGGTATGTTTTCTCTCTTATTTCGGTGGTGCTGTAAGTTGGGCAACTATTGTCTGTTTGTGTTATCGAAACTCATTGGTGCAGATAGACGACAGATTCTCCTCGACCTCCTGGGGACTCAGAGCTGCATCGTCAGAGACGGGTTCGGAGCGGGACTTGGCCAGTCTGACAGAGACAGGAAGAGAGAAAAGTAATATTTCTACAGAGGCCAGAGGCAGTAAAAACGTATTTGTCAAATCACAGGATATGCAACGATTTTAAACTGACAGGAGGAGTGAGGATGAAATGTATCGAGGGCATGCAGAGGATGTCGGAATGACTGAACGAATGGGAGGAAAAACGTACACAGCATAATGTGAAAGCTGATTCCCATTTTATATTCCATTTCTATTGAAAAAAGGAAAACTATGACTGAAGTGTTATGACTGAAAACAGAATATAGTTGCACTTTTTTTTTTTTACAACTTTGAACAAGGTTAACTTCGATTTAAATCATACAAAAACAAGATTTTAAAGATTATAAACATATATTTTCCGCAATTACAGCATCTAGCCTTCTTTGTTTATGTTCCTGGTGTGGCTAAATAACTTGAATGTGGCTTTTTAACTGTACATGCACTTTTCCTGTACAGGTGGAGTCTCAAATGACTCATGGAGGGCTCCAATGGTGCACCTACTTATGGACAGTCTGGTTTGGTGTAAAAATGGAATCGTGGTATTCTGAAAGGTCTCATGTGACATACGCATGTAAGTAATACGCTGGTTGCATCACTTACCAGTGTCCATCTCCTCTACTTCCATGTTGCTGCATGCCAAGTAGAATACAGACGAAAACATGAGTAAGTGGTTCAACAGTAAAGGTTAAGATGTGGTCAAACACTCAGAGTGACTTCCTGCTCTTAGTAGAGACGGTTCACAGAAATGGCACCAAGACCGAATGAACTCATCACATTTACTGTAGATGGGGTTTAATTATTCAAGTATCTCGGTACCATGCCAACAGTTGCATAATAGTAATTTCAACTCCAAGGTCAAAGCATTTAATTAAACCCTTTAAAACTGAAGCTGATGTCAATATACTGTATGTCTAGACCAGCTGCCCTTCTTATAAGCTTCCACTTATATTACTATATATTCCACTTGAATATCTATCTACTGTTCCAACAATTTACAATTTCAACAAAAGATTTTCACAGATGCCTGACCTGACCTGCGCTGATACAGTTAAAAGTTATTCTGGTGAAGCTGCTTTGGCTGCATCAGTTAGAAGACTAGAGGATGTACCGCTACTTATACACAAGTGGAATAAAGTTTAAAAAGGTTAAAGGTTTAAAGTGAACCACCAACCCACAGACATACAGACTGACCCCTAATGTCTTTATTTTAAAACACGCTCTCTTAAAAGAGGCTAAACCAAGTAGAAAATCAGCTCAAGAGACCTGGTGACAGTAGTTCTCTGTACAGCAGAGAAATCCTACAAACATCTCACCTAAAGGGTAAAAACAATGGCTCTGAAATGTTTTACAACCGTGTGCGTCAACATCTAATTCTATTCATTTTATGTCATAAGCTACACAAAGCTCTTAAAACGACCGACTTTTTGAGGACCAAACCGTTCACAGCTGAGGGGGGGGGGGTGGGGTAGACAAGATAAGCAAGCTTCCGTGAAATCTTCAGAATCTATTAGTCCGTAAAATGAGCACATACTGCGTTTGCGATCACCATAAAAATGTAATGATCTACTGGATAAAGCAGAGCTCGCAAAACTTTTTTGAAACCATGGCTCTCCTTCGCAGCCAAATACAGGAGACACAACCAAAACAGAAACACTGGAAGTTGCACAGTGTGATTCTGTATTATATTTCGCGTTCTCTCACTTTTGTCTTTTTGCATGCTTGAGGCTTGAGCTCTCGGGTCCACCGCAGTCAAGCGTGTGATTCCTGAACATTCGGAAAGACAGAGACTGCGACCCTCTTCTGCTGATCTGAAAGCACCCCCGCTATCACATTTAACATTGAAGAGGTGCGACAGCCATGAAGGCTCGATGTGATCCAAAGTCTTCCGGGTTTCAGGACTGCAAAGGAGGTATGTTATAACAGTCCAAAATCCTTCCGCATTTCCACTTGGATGTCAGATTTAGCTTCTTCTCCAAGTGTTCCACCTTCCTCCGTTTGAGAATTTGAGGTCCCTGCTAAGAACAGTATAACTGATGCCTTCCTCTTCTGAGCTCCCTTCTCGCCCAGCCAGCTTACACATAAACAGCCTCTGAATCAAATCTCTGCCTCTCGTTTGCCCATTCGCTTAAACCAAAGCATGTCATGCTCAAACACAAAAATTAGATCCATTAGCCGCAGGCAACACAAGTTAATGAGCTGCTCTTCTTTCTTCATGGAGGAATAATGATACACTACAAGACACGCACGCACATATCAGTGGCTTGTAGAAGGAAATGAAAAACCACGGAGGGTTCTCAGACACTCAATGGACTACTTGGCCCACATTCCTGGCACTTTGTTGTGCATGGAGGGGCATTATCAAAGAGTTCTGACGGGTTTTGAGTTTGAGGAAGAGGGTGCTGAGAGTATGTAAGAGGCACTAAGGTGGGGTGCCCCTGTAGCTCAGTTGGATGAGCAGGCGCCCCATGTGCTGAGGCTATCAGTCCTCTGCAGCGGCCACCGATTGCACTCCCGCCTGTGGCCCTTAGCTGCGTGTCATCCCCTCTCTCTCTACCACCTTTCCTGTCTGCTCTTCACCTGTCTCTGTCGAATAAAGGCAAAAAGGCCAACAAAAAAAAAAAAAAAAGCCCAAGAGGCACTAAGGCATGTAAGAGGCATTAATATCATGTTTGTGTCTCTAAACAGTAGGCTATAAGACAAAACGTGCACATCTTCATGAGCTGGAGTACATGTGAGTGAGCACGCCCATGTGGGAGTATTTTGTACCTGTCAAGTCTCACGTTTTGCCCATGAGACTCACATTTTACTCTCTCCGCAGGCATCTCGCGGCCATGAAATGAGTATTTCACAGACTGTCACACTTTCAGAGGAAATAAAAAGTGTTGCATCTCATGTGCTGATGAACTGTGGAATGCTCTTCCAGCCTTCAGTCACCGTGCTCACGACAGCTCTGTCAGGAGAAGCGGTGATCGTGCTGACGGTAAAGGAAGCGATAGTCATCTCTATCGCCTGCGATGGTTCGAGTGTGGCACAAGGCTGCTCGCTAGTTAATCATGATTTCTATAGTCAGTCAGCTTAGTGCTCACAATAGACTATTCACATGCATTGATATATAACATTGCATATAATCAAATCAAACAAATTAACAGCTTTTTATTAAATGCTCGTAATGATTATCAGTAAGAAGTTGGTGTTGACTGTATTTCTACCTCTCCATCATGACAAACAAAGCTTCTTTAGCTTCGGGCTAATGTTACAGGTATGACAGCGAGCTGAAATACCTACAACTAAAAACCTTCATTAGGAAATAAATTGTACATATTTAATGCAACATCAATAACGATTTTAAAAAAACCCTTCAGGAATGGATTATAGAGGATACTGCCTGATGATTTTTTGCAACATGATTTTGTAAAAGTATTCTCTTGAATCTGACACGTGTGTCTTACTTGAATCTACCACATAAATTTTTGCTTTAATTGGAGTCGACAGCTGCTTGACTCTAAAACTGTTGTTTTATTCAGCTCTGGTTTAATAAGACAACAGAGTACTACGACACCAACATTAACTACAGTTTTTTTGTTGTGTTTACTTTTTCTTTCTACAGTTTATATTTTTATCAATCTCTAAACACTGCAAGAATTTTTAAGACCTTACCAATCAATGACATTTTTGAACGAACAGTCAATATGGCCCTAATCTGTAACCTTGAGACAGCTGTTTTCATACATCCTTCTCCATCACGTCATTGGCATGGATGTAATGTCATATTTTTTCAATGAGATACCCGAGAAAAAAAAAAGACATTTGCCTCTCCTCGTCTGTATCTGTGCGTGTTCGTGAATTTCAATAAAAATCTGTGTCAGTCAATGTGTCGAAAGTTCTTATCTAAATAACAACCTGGAAGGCAACTGACAGCTGACCATTACCCTTGAGGCAACTGTCATCCTCTAAAATTGCTCGGCAGTATTCAAAAGATGATCTTTTTCTGTTTAGAATTGGCATCAGCAAAAAAAAAAAAAAAAAAAAAGGTTTCATAAACTTGTTTTTCTTGAGGTAACATTCAAGTAGTCTGTGCGCAAGAACAATCGCATCTCCTTCCATAAATTAAAGAATAGATCCCCAGCGTTCAGCAGACTTGCAGTCATATGGAAAGGTTACCTTGAGAATGCATCATCGAGTCCATCCTCCACATCCTGTTGGGACATAGACAATATGAATCAATACACACACAAATTACGCACATAATTTACTCCTGCGCCTCTTCACTGAGTCAGCTGTCTGTCATTACTTATTTTATCCAAGTGACACACACATGATTTAATAAGCTAAACAATCAAACACAGCACAATGAATAGTTTTGATGTGCACTTGAGAGTGATATTCATATGGAAGACTATAATAATGAGGAGGTCTGGAAACATATGAATAAACACCACCATACATTTTGCTCTACATTTCCTACATTAGTTTTTGGGGAAAGCAAATGATGCAAACTATTTAAATTGTCTTGCATTGTTTTAATTTCTGAGATGCTAATAGATATGATAAAATGAATTCTGTCATTCTGTCCAATTTACACTGAAAATTATGTTAAAGGATCAAGACGGGCTGGCTGATAAAATTTGACTGCATTAAAGCATGATTTCTCGCAATGAGAGAGAAATCTTGTCAGGGGAAATATGAAACAATGAACACAGATGAATGTGTGTGAGATCAGTCCTGAGGAGAGATATTCTAATGAATATGGTGTCACCTAGTGTTAAGAATGTGTAAGTGAACGCCAGGATGGTGACTGATCAGACTGATCTGCAGTGTGAACATTTACACAATATCTACTGTTCCAATTATAGCGAAAAAACAGCTAATACAGGTGCACTTCTAAAGGTGTATCACCTTTTAAACAAGAAGAAAACTACTGAGGGAAAATGAGCTCACAGTCACCAATAGATCCCCCTTTGACATGAGTTTATTTTATCATTCGCTGTCAACCCAATTTGTCAAAATTTGAAAATGAAGAAATTAGGTAAAATGGCATCTGCCTGGCCAAGATTATGCTGAATGTTGCTTATTGACTCCCAGTCCAAACAGCATTAACAATGCTTTTGCAGTGGCTTCTTTCGTCTGTGTAAGTCAGAACAATAATATTGGATTTTTTTTGTTTTGTTTGGTGAATATTTGTGTGGATTGAGAAAATTAATTGTCTGAAAATGATCATCTCAAGGTTCGATTATTTATTTGTCAATGTTTTGTTTGCCAGTGGACACACTGCTCTCTACATAGGTCCGATTCATACCACAAAACTCAGCACAAGGACTATTTTGAATATCAATAATTTAAAAACTCACTTAATATACAGTTTTAAAGGAGCAATTTGAAAAGATGTTGAGTCTCATTCCTGGGTCATCAAATACCTCCCACTTTGGGTTGGTAGGTCGGCCTACCCAAAGCATCAGTACTTGACGATCTGGGAATGAGATTCACCAATCAACTATGCTACATATCACACCTTTAAGATGTTTTTAGATAGTTTTTTTTTATTTTGATAGTAAACAAGGAAAATTACAGATATGCAGGTTTCAATACAAGGAAAAGGGCTGGTGTCATTTAGCTGATGTGAAAACATTTACGGCCTCATGTTAGCTTATATAAAAATTATCCTAAAGGGTTCAATGCAGTGAGGTATACAGATTACATATTTGGGAAAAGACAGTACTAGTATTGGATCGACACCCTGTGTTGCTGCAATTCGGTATCTGGAGGGAAGAATTGGATCTGTACATTCCTAAAAAATACAGCCTATCATAGACCAATTTGTTACCCAACCACAAAATTGATATAACCAGAAATTTCAGCAGTAGGGCTGTGTATCTGTATCAACCAAAATAACCCAGTAGCAAATATTATTCAAACTTCTCCAATCAAACAATACCTGCATTCAATCCTGTTCTTCCATTTAATGTGACATGTGATTGGCCCACTACTGCAGCAGCTTCAACCCATACAGTCTGTGGTGTGGTGAAGTCGAGAACAGCGTATTTGATGCAGTTGACTAACTTGAACACAAAATATTTGTTTAAAAATCACCTGGATCGGGAGGAGTGGTGGAGACATTTTACGCAACTGAAAGCTTCCACTCACATGATGCTTATCGAATCCAGCTCTCTATTGGTATCAGTATCATTTTAAGGGTAATGGTATTGGTACTGATATCATTCATTTTTAAACAATGCCCAACTCTAATCAGTAGTTTAGAGGCAGATGATGTGACCTACCCAAGAGTCGTGTTTGATCGGACGCCTTCGAGTAGGGTTACTGCGAGGCGAGGGCGAGCTGAGCGAAGCAGAGAAAAATGGCCTCCGGAGCTTCTCCTCCACCCCAACAGGCCTCTGTGCCTCTGGATCTGAGAGAGATGGATGAGACATTGACAGGGGAATGGAGTGAAAGCAGAGAGAAGTAAACATGGAGGACACAGGAGGTGAGACAGAAAAGAGGAAAAGGAAAGGAAGGAGCACATTGAGTCAGCTTTTTTTTTTTTTGTCTCCAAGTCTGAAACACAAAAAAGTAACATCAAATCCAGCTCATGGCACTCACAGCCTTCTCTGCAACGGGCAGAATTTAAATCAGCTCTGCAAAACTTTTAAATATCTTTCTGTGCCCAAGTTACTCCTGAGGTCCTTGAGGCTTCCACGTCACATTTTCTCTCTGTCCTTGGGCCAGTACCACTGGAGGCAGAACAAATTTTAATTGAAAGAAGCTGGAAATGCCGACTCCTCACTAACAACAAACTGAAGGGATGATTAAGTCTCAATTTGCTGACCCTCTGACCCCTCCCCTCCGGGGAGTGAATAATGTTTTGATATAGAAATGCCACGGCCATTGGGAAGTACTTAAAATCAACTGCTTCCCTGAATGTCTAATGAGTGCCGTATAATTAGGTTTTCAGTCCAGTGTATATGAGAAGTGACTGACAGTCAGTTAGATTTGTGTGTAAAAGGGGGCAGGGTCAAACTATAAAATTACAAGTGTCATTGTCATGTGCGCGCCAGAAGGTGATCTTGGGTTTGTGTGGATTATGAAACCTCAAGTCTGGAGGAAGTTTGGTCTCCTAGTACTTATTCTAAGTCTGCATCTAATTATTGTCTTGTTACAGATACTAAAGTTGTTTTGTTTTTTAAAATATAACAACCGTTGTTGTTATACTGTAGTTGTTATTATATAGTATGTTGATATTGTCCCCAGGTAACAGTGGAACAAATGGAATGACTTTGGAAACTCGACCCTGCAAAACAAAAACAACCCTTCCTGAACCATTTTTGCAGTGTGGCAGGGCGCATTATTCTGCTGAAAGAGACCACTGCCATTAGGGAATA
The DNA here is from genome assembly GCA_037974645.1 of Hollardia meadi. Lineage (NCBI taxonomy): Eukaryota > Metazoa > Chordata > Actinopteri > Tetraodontiformes > Triacanthodidae > Hollardia > Hollardia meadi. The sequence continues at coordinate 6,401,577 of JBBPCS010000238.1, forward strand.
CTGTTTCCATGAAGGGGTGTACTTGATCTGCAACAATGATTAAGTAGGTGGTATGTGGCAAAGTAACATCCACATGAATGGCAGGACCTAAGGTTTCCCAGCAGAACATTGTCCAAAGCATCACACTGCCTCCGCCGGCTTGCCTTCTTCCCATAGTGCATCCGCGAAGCGAAGCACATGCAAGCACATGCGATGCACTGTGCCTTCTGACACCTTTCTATCAGAACCAGCATTAACTTTTTCAGCAATTTGTGCTACAGTAGCTCTTCTGTGGGATCTGACAACACGGGCCAGCCTTCGCTCTCCAAGAACATCAATGAGCCTTGGCTGCCCATGAACCTGTCGCTGAATCACTGGTTGTCCTTCCTTAGAACACTTTTGGGAGGTACTAACCACTGCAGATCGGGAACACCTAACAAGACCTGCAGTTTTGGAGATGCGCTGACCCAGTTGTCTAGCCATCACAATTTGGCCCTTGTCAAAATTGCTCTGATCCATACGGATGCCCATTATTTCCTGCTTCCAACACATCAACTTCAAGGACAAAATGTTCACTTGCTGCCTAATATATCCCACCCACTAACAGGTGCCATTGTAACAAGATAATCAATGTTATTCACTTTACCTGTCAGTGGTTGTAATAATATGGCTGATCGGTGCTTTAGATAAACTAACATTGGAAAACCCAAGAATGTGAACCAAGTTGGAATCATTTATCATCTTCTGGACCTTGTTTTTGCTTCAAGGGAGGCAGAAATGTCAGAGATATTGTTGTCAGTTCTATGTGTAAGGAGCCTAAACAAACTAATTGGCTTTCTCAACAAGTGTATGGTACTTACAGATGTGGAAACTGTGCACACTGTTTAAATAAACTCGATACTAAGACGTTTAATCACCCCCATTCGGGAAAGAAATATGAGATAAAATAATTTATTGATTGCCTCTCCATGCATGTCATTTCTATCTTGAAATGACCATGTAGCTAAGTATATGTAGGCCAAACAAAACTCAATCTCAAACTGAGAATTGCTGAACATAAGCCTGCCATGAGAAATGGTAATATGGACTATGCCATTGCTAGGCACTACAAAGAGAAAATCATGGGTCAGTCACTTCCCTAGAATTTCTTGGCATTGAAAGAGTGAGACCTAATAATCCAAGAGGGGGGTAATTTGATTAACCTGCTTGCAAGAAGGAATTTTGGATCTATGAATTTGACACAATTGAGTCTCATGGACTTAATGAAACACAGACATTGAATTATTTTCTGTAACATGAAATTATTAGTTTTTATTTCTCTCGCTGGGCAATTTGGGCTCTTAGGGAGAGATGAGCTACTAGGTCTCCTGGCACTCCTGGACAGCTGTAGGAACGATAGTGTATCTTTAAGCAGCTTTATTCAGTCAGTTGTATATAAGAGTTAGTTTTTAATGGGTTAAAATTATGTGAAATGACTATTGTTCTTGTAATGTAATATTATAATATTTACTACACCATGTTTTTTGAAGAATGTGATTTTGTGGTCATGTTTTTGATAAATGTTCACCTTTGAAAAAACATAAAGACAAATGTGATCAGTCATGTGACTCACCTGGATTTATCGCACTTGAGTGCTCGCGTAATTGTGCTGAACGGACCTGAAGAAGCTACATGCGAAATGCGTTGTTCGCTCCAAATAAAATAAAGTCACAGTAAAGTCAATTTAGTGTACAGTGGTTTGATCTTCGCCTTATATGTTCCTGCGACCGACCAGCATCAGATCACTAATACTGGCTGTGCATGGGGAGTTCTGCTTACTGTAAGCACATACTTCGTACAGCCTTATACTAATAAAACATCTCTCTTGTCATTGCTGTTGAACTCAATTGAATGTGCAGAGACACACTGCCAAATGAACTTACCTGCTGGAACACACTGAGTGTCTGTTGTCTCTTTCTGCCCGTTGCTTGCAGCACAAGAACAGCAGGTCCTGGCCTTCTTGCTTTTGTCTGCAGACAGGCAGAAAACAGTTCTCACGACTGAACCAGAAGACAATTTTAAGATCCATCCATGGTTGAATTGTGTCAGCATTGGAACCTTTAGTTGTTGGAAATTTTAGATGCAGGATGTACAATATTTATATAGCACAGTGGAGACTGTGGAGGTCAGGATCAAGCATTTTCCTTTAATAACTTTCCTCCCAAATTGGTTTGAAAACCAAAAGAATTCCCACTTAGATTTAATGGATTACAGCCTTTCCTTACTCTGTTTTTTTTGTAAATATTTATGAGGAGAAACTTTCACACAATTGTCCCGATGTCACCCTCCCTTTATTCAATAAACTCACCTTCCTGAGCAATCTCCCAAAGATCGAGGGCTACTTTAAATGCCTGGGCTACCGTTAGTGTCACAGCCTGAGCCTGGACAGAAACAAAGAGGGGAAGAATACCACGGGAATGAAACATAAAGAGCGAGATCATAATGACCATAACAAATAATTGTGATTCAATTTGGTGGTCAAGAAAATGCTTTGCTTTAACATCTTTAGATTGATTTTTTTTTACCCATCTACTGCAATAAACATATACATAAATGTAAATCATTTTCATAATAGGCTGGATTAACAGTACTCAGTATGGACTAGTGAGCTGTGAGGTGCCACAAGATGGAGCCACACACCATCGACACGTCTGCTACTTGCTGCCTAATGTGCAGCTCATTTTGTGTGCTCAGTCCCTAAACAAACTGACCTTCTGACCTGCTAAAGTTCAACAGCATGTATTCCACATATCAAGATAAATCCAGATATATACAGGTACTGTATAGACAACATAATCACAAGTATTGGGCACTTACGATCTTCTTCTTTTGGCAGAGAAATGCATGGCACTCCAGGGTCTCATTGAACTGACTCTGAGAGACGTATGCAAAGACCTTATCCTGAGTTTTATCTGCTGTGCAGTACGAGATTCTGGAAAACAAAAACAAACAAACACGTAAATAGAACTTGCGAACACAATCAATCCACCTAACATAAGTGCACTTATGATGATAAATGAGCAATTGCAGCAGACAGGAACCAACTTGTGACATGACTGTCTCAAGGCAAACAGCCTTTTTAATTAAAGGACACACATGCAGAACGAAGGACAGCATGTAGAGGGTAAGCCTGCACTCTTAATCAAACCTCGTACATCAAAGTAAGCTACACTGCATACATGCCAATTTAGGCCATAACTTTGCTTCTGCGCTCAACCTTTTGCATATGCATAAGCAAACCAATCATAGCAGAATGAGAGCAGTGGTTCTGAATATTATGCTGATTTAAGTCCCACAGCTGGGAATGGTGGAGCAGGAGACAACCGAGTAGCAGCATTCTCTTAAACAACTAATGCAGCTCGGGACTTCTTTTGAAATGTAAAAAACAAACAAAACAACAACAGAAAAAACATAAAATGGCTCCATGCACCTTTTCAGGCATAATCCAAGTCTCCAGAAGCACAAATTGATTTGAAAAGATGTTATTTGCATCCTTTTTGAAGCCGAAATTTTCACTGTGACGGTGCGAGCTAACGCTTTTAACTAGCGGCTATAGTGAAGAAATCTTTTCAAATCTATTAAGGAATCTTCATTGGAAGCGCCATTTTATGCTTTTTTTCTGTTGTTTTTTTAAAATTATTTTAAAACAAGTCCCCAGCTGTTTCAGTTGTTTAGAAAATTTGCAATGCTACTTTGCTGTGAAGCTCCAGAAATGTTTTGTGGGCTAAGAAGCTTCACCTGACTTTTTATCAGCATGAGGGTGGAAAGATAATTTTCATTTTTGGGTGATCTGTTCCTTTAAGAAGTACACATTTTTGTATGCTTAGACTTTTGTCCTATTGACCTCTATAGAAAGACATGTGAAAAGGAAATGAAATGTAGTTGATCATTTCTGTTGTAACTTCTCTGACAGTTAAATAACATGGTGCGACTTCTGTTGAAATATCGGAATTTCTGCTGTCGGTGGGAAATGGAAAGCCTTGGAATAAGAAATGATCTCCGCCATGACTATATTTCACTCAGGACCTCATTCCCAACAGTCACACCGGATCTCTCCTGGATCTAACATCTGTTCAAGAAATCTGAATGTCTCCAAATCCACTGACAGCCACAGCCAGTTATTTTCAATGGTTACCGAGAACCAATCTCGACACAAAACCAATCTCGACAAAGTCCACCAAACCACAATGGCTTGCATTGGCTTACTGAAGCGACACACGCAATGACCCGATGGATTTGTTTTGCCAGATTTGTCTATCGAAAGTTGTTACCTGAACCAGCCATGCACGTCAGGTTTCTTGCTTTAAATACATGTGTATATGAGCCACAGCATGTGATGCACTTGACCTTTGGTGCTCAATGGGCCAAAGTTGTCGTTTTCATCAATCAGACTTAGATACTCAGGGTCTCTGCATGCACCACCATAGAACTGCAGTCAGTGGTGTATGGATCTCTACATAATCTGCCCGTATTACATGAAGTGCTGTATACAAAAGGGAACTGCAGCAGGTAGCCACTCACTGCTGCCCTACTTCAAGAGGGGCACTGAAAGCGAAACGATTGCTCCGATCAAACAACAAGCATGCAATCACCAGCCTTCAGATTTCCTTCTCAGATTGTTTGCTGGCTTGCACTGCTGATACATGACCCACATTGCAATGCCCAGGACACCCAGCTCTGCATTTCCCCCCTCTCCCCTGTGCTCTATCTTATATTTAGGCATTAATTGTGGAAAAATGAGTAGAGAAAAAGTTGAAAAAGATGACCTATTTAAGTTCAGAAAACAAGAGTGAATTTATCAAAGTTCTCTCTTAATTATCATCTTGTTGACTGTTGACTTTCTCCCTAGAATGTTTCACACAACCTGAATTTCACTTAATTTCTGTAGACTTTCTTGTTCATAATTCATAGTGTTGCATTGGCAGCACTATGACATTAACAGTACAATCAATAGTAATTAAATACTGCAGTAACTGTAGTAATGGTAACGCATTGTGTCATTTCGGGAATCTATGCTTTAAATTATAATATAATTAATTAATATATTATTAATATAGAGCCAAAGAAAATATAAAAACACACAGAAAACATTGTTTTTTAAAAAAGGTCTCACTCTGAGCATGTTCTACAAAGTTTAAATAAAGGTTCCACAAAGGTTCTAAATAACCATCAACAGATGAAGACTGCAGCCTGAAGTTATCACAAACACCGCCGATGCCTGCAGCTCAGAACATTCCTCTCTCTTATATGGCAGTGGAGAGATACCCAGAAGTTCTGACGCAGTTTTACAAATTCTTTACAACAGGAAGTGCTGTTCATTGTCCTCAATGTGTTGTTAGATTTCCCAGAATATTCAGCTGAGCATGAGCACAATGAGCAAATAGGTCAGAGCACATACATCGCAACTAGCCTGCTTCCCCTAACATTTATCAGCAAGAATCTATAAGACTGTAATTTTAATGTGAACTGTGCACAAAACTACACAATGATGGTGAACAATATGGAAATTATGAAATTTGCATCCCATCTCTTGTGAAGGGGGTGACTACGCACAACAGTTAGGGCAGTGCAGTGCAGGGCTGGGTGGTATAGGTGAAAAAGGTGAAAAATCTATCACGAAAAAAAGGTTTTTATTTTCTGCTTGTTCAACAGATGTCTGTTAATTTGTTATTAAACACTATTGGAGAGGAGAGATTTGATTTGCTATCTTTATTCTTAAAATGTATTCTGGCATACAGTATGGGTAACACAGAAAAGTGTTCATTATAAAAGGGCATCCATGTGACAATGATGCGAATCTCTAAACAAAGACATCATCTTGAAGTGAAAGTGGCAAAGACACACGAGCGTGTAGAAAGACAATTGATTAAAAAAAACAATTAAAAAAAACTTAACTACTGCCACCAGTGTGCCACACAATGGATCATATTCACAAAATAAGCCTGTAGCTTGAAACACCAGAAAAAAAAAATTAATTGACAGCATCACAGAGTTTTCAGCAAGCTTGAACAACAGAAGCTGAGCTGTCAGTCTGCATCATATCTCCAAAGGGGCTCTGTCGACTGCAAGCCTTTGATCTCCTTACTGTGTAGAGCACCAGTGTTTGTGAGGCACAGGGGGAATATCAATGGAAATATTTAAATATTTACAGCACAAAGCCTGAACAGAAGTTCATACATCAAAGCCTCAAATTCTCTATGTACACTGAATAAACCAGGTATGCTTTTTAACACAACAATAAACTACTTTTTGTAAAGATTTTTGCTCGACAAATGTGCAATAATGAAAAACAGCACTTTGGTTTTGCTGCAGGGAAGATGTCATCAAAACCCTGTTTGCAAAATGCTGGGGAAAAAATGCACTAACAAACAGAAAATGGCAAAATAAACACTCTCTGTTCAGGGGTCCTGCAGACGTCTCTCACAAATCTAATGGTATGCCAGAGCAACGCCCATTATTACCAGGTAGAGTGTCAGTTATAGATCCAGTTGTCCTTTTCTGACCCTCGTGTTTTTGGCAATTGATATGCTGGTCGTTCTCTGAAAGCTCTTGTCAGAATATGAATCAGTAACATCAGTCCAGATGGAAGCAGAACACCTCAGACCATGCTGCTCACTGGGAGACAAGTATCACCGTCTGTATGGTTGTTTTTTTTCACTATTTAGAAATAAAAATACCAGCAACAGATAAGGCAGAATAATAGCAAGATTGTATTAGTTTTAGTTATCTGATATAGACCAGGTGTATACAGTATTGTACAGACAGTAAAAACATGTCAATACTGAAAATGTCTAATCCAGTAAGTACCCAATAACATAAAATATACAAATTCCACACAAATGTACTTAATCCAGAGATATGAAATATTAAATTTCTTTATTATATTTTTTGTCCTTTTTTCTGATACAATGTTTTCTGATTTAAAAGAGTAGTTTGGCATTTTGGGAACTAAGTTTATTCCCTTTTGCGAGATGAGAAGAACAATATCACTCTCATGGCCATGCATTAACTATGGAGCTCAGGCCAGCAGGCAGTCTACTTGGCTGAATGAATGAAAGCAGGGGGGGAAAAAAAACACCTATCAAAATCGCGCTAAGCTAACTGACTGCTGGCATGAGTTTTGAAAATTCTCTGCATCATTACATGAGATTAAATATTGTGTGAATTTAGCCTCATGAATGTTATGAATGGTTACTTCAAGGATCATTTATTCGTCATTCTAAAACAGTTTTAGTCCCTTTATGCTACACAAGTAAAACTATTTTTTTTAAGGTGGATTGCAAAACATGAGTTAAGGAGTTCCACAGCCTGAGAAAAGAAGCTGCTCCATAGTCTGGGGTTACTGCAGTAGATACTCCTGTATCGCTCACCAGACGACAGCAGAGTGAACAGGCGATGGCTGGGGTGCTATTGTATTTTAGAATCCTTTGGGCTGCGCCATTTGATATTGTCAAAATAACGCAGCTGTACTGTTGTTGTAGAATATCATCTAACCTCCTGTGTGGCCCAGCAGTTAGACCTGAAGCAGCAGTAGAAGGCAGGCTTGGTCATGACGGAAGATCAAACTCATGATAATATAATAAGAGTGTCTGATGATACAATTAGATGCGCTGTCAGGGCTGCCGTTTTCAATATCAGGTTGTTAAACTGTGAAAACCTGAATGCCAATGATACAGGATGACATCGTGCCTCGTTTGTGTGGGTGGGTTTGGGTATGTATGTGGGTGGGTGGATGGGGTGGGAAGGTCATGGCTATGTTTTCTATCCACCACTGAGCTTCCCCTGAGGGTAAGTAAGTGTGAATGCACAATTAACCCCACAAACACACACATTTCCATACACAATCACACTGCATACTTAAATGCTCCATCAGTGTGTGGACACACACACACACACACACGCATATTGTGCATCTAACTCTTTTTTTCCTTATTTAATATGCCCAATAAACAGTCGGATTTGATACATCCACACTCCACTTTCTTTCACCCTTCACTTCCTTTGCAGGCCAATAAATGGATTAAGTGCAACTCAAATAAGACACAATAAAGGAGGGATACGAGGGGAGAGGGATTGTAAGGAGGTGGGGGTGGGGTCTCATAAATAGGATATATCAATCCTCAGTCAATCCAAGCTCTGCATGTGGCCCCTCAATCTCTCCTGTATCATTACTCAGGAGTATTGGCAAAGACTGGCAGATTGAGTTTCAAAGTGGACAATTAGTCATGGCTCTTCCTACATCCAGAGCTCTGTTTATGATAATATGAGTGGGGGAGACACATTTCTTTCTCGACAGTAATAAAGGAAAGGGGGGAAGGAGAAGAGAGGGAGATGGGGAGAAAAGAGGAGGAGATCAAAGACCAGGCTGATTCCCCTGGCCTGAGGTCTGTTCCCACTGATAAGGTGGATCAAAGGGGGATGCAGACCTGTATGCGCACGCGCACACACACGCACACACACGCACACACACGCACACACACGCACACACACACACACACACACACACACACACACAC
>JBBPCS010000238.1:6410210-6420604 GCA_037974645.1 Hollardia meadi
TGTGTGTGTGTGTGTGTGTGTGTGAGAGAGAGAGAGAGTGTACCGTTAACATAGCATTGCAGTAAAAGGTCATGTGCTGTATGCAAATTCAGCCTTTCCTGTAGGCATCGTGTTTAAATAAATTCAGGGCCTACAGTCAATACAGATATGATGCAAACTAACTTTCCACTCTAAACTTTTTAATAGAAAAGAAGGATTATTCAGAGTTAACCAGGCCGCTGAAATTTTAAGTTTTTCAGTGGTTTAAGCAACTGCTGCTGAAACAATTAGGCGATAGGGATAGGGATTAGGCTGATTGATTAAAATTCAAATTATCAGCAATTATTTTGATAACTGATTAAAGATTTCCTCCCCAAAACTAAATATTGGGTTTTGGACGGTTGGTTGGACAGAACAAGACATTTGAAGACGTCACCTTGGAAAAAACGGATGGACATTTTTTCACCATTTTACAGACTACACAAACAGTTGAAAAAAATATATCCAAAAGATTTCAGTGAAAATAATCATTACTTGCAGCTCTATGAGCAACACAAACCAAATTATATTCACATCTATTCAATTGTGATGGCGGCGGACAACTATGCATATCTATCGGCTTGGCTTGTTATCACTAGAGATGGCGGGGAAATATGTTTTCTGTAATTTGGGTAAAATCTCTCTTTAAATGAGCTTCGCTGTCTGCCCGGCCAGATTATACGATCCAGACAGATTTATCAAAGAAGCATTGTAAACACTTTTAATTCTCCATCATAGCACGAATCCAAATGCTCCATCAGTCCCCAATTAACAACTCCTCATCTTTAAATCATACTGAAAGCAAAAGCAATTTTCTACTCACTAATCTTCATCCTCCTCTTATTCCCAATGTATTGCTGACATTCCCTGGATCATTATCCTGTATATTCCAACCATGCCCTCCTATTGCTTCCCTGACTCTCATGTTCCTGAGCCTCAAAGAGCCACTGAGAAATAATTGCTCCTCGAGGGTCAGTGCTAACTGACACCACTGCTTCCTGCGTGTCATTCAGTCAAGCCGAGCTGGGTTTAATAGAACTGCGGGCTGTATTCACTGCCAACGAGTACAACTTAATGATTGTCCACTAATTGCAGATCAAGCTGCATATTTTGGCATTTTCCTCAAAGCAATGAAGCTTGAGAATCTAACAGAAGCACTCTTGAGATGTGTATTCAAGTATTCATGAAGTTATTTTCTGTTTTTTCTTTGATAGTGATCACACAGCGGTGCAGCAGAAGCATCATATTGACACCACTAAAATAATTACCAACCTAAACCCAAGGACACAGTCATACTCTTAACTGGATTCAACTCAATGCCCCGAAGCTACACCACTTTAAATTGATGCAGACTGTACAGCATCGACGTCCTTGGTGCCAAGGGCAAGTGTGTGTGACTTCTGAGATACAGAGAGGTCTGAACTGCTTCCATGTGACGAGATCCAAAAGGATGGCTTGTACTCCAGGCACATGCTGTGTCCTCTTCCATACTGCCAGTGGCTTTGACCTCAACAGATGACAACGGAGCGGCAATGGAGAAATGAGGTACATGTCATGTTTCTGCTGGCCAAAGAACTGAAGACTGGCTTCACACATGTACAGAAATAGATTGTTTTAGTCAGTAAGGTAGAGTGAAAATTAAATTATTCTGCCTGGGTTTAAACTTGCAAAAACAGTGCCTCTTTAGATGGCTAGTATAACTGAGTAACCAATTGTCCTGGATTGTACTTATTTATTATGCTGTGTGCCTCATCCTTTGTTGTAATAAATAGTTGTCACAGGCACCAATGGATCAGTCAGACTTACACTGTCAGTAGAATACAATATTCAAAGCAAGCATTAGGAATTCCTTGGTGACAGTGAAGTGCTTCTTTTTTGGGGCCCAATATCTTGCAAAAAAGGAGGTAACCATACACAGAACCATCAACAGTGACTTTTAATGATATTCCAGGACAGGAACTGCAACTATTTGATAAAGGTAAAAAGTGTTACAACATGCCATTATAATGAAGTATTGTGATGCTATAGAGATGCCCCGGCATACAAATCATATTCTCCACACGGAAGGGAATATGCTTGTTTGGTAAGACCCCAGCAAAAAATCACATCATTTTTATTTATTTTTCCTTTCACAGTGAAAATTAACTGTGAAAGATGAATTATCATATCGCAATATCTGTCAAAGTAATCTCAATCTGATTTTTTTTTTTTTTTTTGCATATTGTTCAAACCCTAGGTGGCCATTATGTAAATGTTTGTTATGGCTTTACTCCACCTTGACAGGATCGTCATGAAGAGTCACACTGCTTACTCACAGGAACAGTCTTTTGCTTTAACCGCTTTAAATAACTACCATTGTGTGCGATCCTCACAGTGATTTTCTCATAAAATTCAAAATTTATTCGTGAGCACTTTCTGTTGCCCATTTCATAATGTCCAAATGTACCAGAGCATAAAATGACAGTACGATGAGTATGTGTGTTTGATATGTATGTTACCCATTTTGCTGGATATTCATAATTTCGTCCATGCTGTGTGCACAATCGGAATCAAAAATTTAGTGAGGGAGATCTGGTCTGATTATTACTGTGGTTGAAGCCTTTACGTTGACCTAACAGCGTTCAAATCTGACTTGTGCTGTCTTGGATGTGTTATACAAATGTTCCTTGGTCCGACCTTGTTAGATTGTCATCATGACTTTTACATAAGTGACACAGGTGCTCATTCAGACATTATTCAGAGATTAGGGAGGCATGTGAAATTGCCATTAATGTTACGAGGGGCATGTCTGAAAGGGGCTTTTGAGACATATTGGTCATTGACCCAAGTGTTGGTCAAGGGGGACGTTTGACTTTCCAGTGGTGTTAGCAGAAAGCTCCAGTGCTAACCTTATTAATCATGCCAGTAGTGCTGGGTATCGTTTAAAGAATAACGATACCAGAACTGATTCCAGTACCCTTAAAGTGACACCAGCACCAACAGAGTGGTTTATTTGATACCCGCCATGCGAATGGAAGCATTCAGTTGTGTAAAATGCCACCACAGAACTGCCAATTCTGTCAAATATACTGCATTCAACTTCACCGCACCACAGACTGGATTGGTTGCATCTGCTGCAGTAGTAGGCCAGTGGGGACTGGCAAGAAGAAATCAATAGAATTAGTCATTTTTTTCTAGTCAACTAAGTCGTTACATTGTCTCTACTTAATGTCATTATTATTAAACATCTTGGCACGGCACATTCATATGCAGAATTTGTCCAAAATGTACCGTATATTATCATTAACTCAGGTAATTTAACTGAGACGACTTCCACATTCTGCATGAAATTTCCTCAAGTCAGTGACAGTGTACAAATAATTCATTCCTTTTTTTTTTTACTTTAGTCACACCTAATTTGTGTGAATGTGCCAAGCAGGTGCAATGTTGCCTTATTTGCATTCCGACAGCCAGCTTTGACGCAATGCCACGTGCTGGCATACAGACGCTGTCCCCTCTCCAAATTGCCAGCTAAGTAGCTTCTGGACATCGGCAGTCACCCCGTCTGTCTGTCTGTACCGCTTGTGACTGCTGTGGTCACATTTTTCCAGCCTGATTCCTCTGGTGGCCCCCAGAAACAAACTGCTCCTGTCATCAGGCACTGAAATCAAGCTGGATTCTCCTCAGACAAAATCATTCAGCTTCTTATTTCCTTTCTAACGCCAAGCACAATGCAGAGGCTCCTGCTAACAATGTGCCACAGACAATGTCTTTCAATACAACATGTGGATGGGGGGCTTGTCAGCTTTTGTCATCATAAAGTCTCCACGGTGATGATGGAGAATACGCTGATGTTGGCACTACCATCCATCAATGTTTGCATAAAAACCCAAGATGAGAGGTTTTCTTCCAGCAGCCATCAACAACCATTCAAAGTAACTAGTCACTTAACGTTGACATGTTTTCAACGTCCTAACCTAATGAGAAAACTTTTAAATCCCACATGACTCAATAGTCAATAATACTCAATAATGTACGTAGAATATTTCGTGGAGAGGGTGAAAAAAAACAAGCACATTTCCCTGGCTGTGAAATTAATCAGTCATGTTTAATGGAAGCTGGCATGGGCGGCCGATTACTCGCCAAGCGGGAATCCTGGATGAGGTAAAACCAGCATGCTGGCATTCGCGGCAAGTAAGAAGCTTGCAGGCGATGTAGCTTCAGGGAGGCAGCAGTCAAGACGACACTTCACACATAAGTGAGACAACAGAGCTGCAGGCAGCAGAGCGGCCCCTCACTCTCTGCCTGTCACTGATGGTGTGGCTCTGACCCTTCACTCAGCGCTCACAACCTTCCTGTACTTCAAACTGTAGTAACAGAGGAGGAACCTTGCACAATTTGTAATACAGTTTTCTGAATAATTTGAAAAACTAATAGCAAATAATAAAGTAAATTCTAGTACTGCATATCACTGACTGTTATTTGGTTGTGGTTTATTCGTCTCAAGTCATTGTTGACCTAGGACCACCCTAAAAAGCATAAGGTTTACTGTCATTACAGTGTTTATTATATTGTCTTCAATGTTTTGCTGCATGTAAAGGACTTTTAGGTGCAGTATTATATTGTGAACCATCTCATGATTGTGCTTTAGGCAGACAGAAAAGTGAAAAATCAATAAATATCCCAATTACAGTATTCAGTTCAGTATTGGGCCCAAAAATGTAATTATCCCACCTCAGTGTATTTATCTCTACTTATTTTTTCCATTATTTATTAATCTGAATTAATCATTCACACTATGAAAATGTAAAAAGCGAGAAAAATGTGCATCACAATCATATCTGTGAGCCTTAGGCGATATCTTCAAATGTCTTTTGTCAAAATGATCTAACACAACACACTGACAACAACAACAGCAGCAAATCCTCATCTCAGAAGATGGAACCAGAAAATATTTGGCTTTTTCTTTTGCTTAATTAAATAATCAGAATGATCAAACAATTCTGAAAACCATAGCCTTTTTGTGGAAGTACTACTCCATTAATTAATTTCCAGTATTACTTATTATTAGCTAGTTTTAACTTGGTTATTTTTGGTACAGGAAAACTGGCAGTGGGAACAGCCAGACCACTCAGAAGGAAGTAAAGCAAGGTAATTACAACTGATACTTAAGCACACAAGAGGATAGAGCGTGTAATTGTACAGCTTTTCACACCACAGTGCCTTCAGCTCAGCTACATTTGGCAACAACACAAACAAAAGCCCCGTCAACAGTCCGTTAGCTTACAGCCAGAGGCGCATACTGTCCGTCTTTCCCCTCTCTTGGTACATTTTTACTGCCTTCGCTACATCGCCAAATATCTTCCCCAACATTGTGCCACGTCCAAACATTTAAACACCCACACTGTCTCACTCACTTTCGTGCTTTGAAGTTCCCCATGTGTGCCGCGGAACTCCGGGGCTCTTGATAATCGCTCTGCCGGCGGATTTGAGGGCATCCATCCCGAGGTGTGTGTGCGCTCTCCCGCAGGTGGATTCCCCAAATCTCCGGGACCACAGGGGAAGTAAATACAGCAGGGACGAGCTCGACGGCGGATGCGCCAATAGAGGAAAAAGGCTAAGAGAGAGAGAGAGAGACTTCCTGGCTCTGAATCTCTCTGGTTTGCTTTCTCTCTACAGACACTGGTAACCAGCTGACGACCAGCACGTGCACCTACTGCACCGCTCCCAAAGTTAAGGGCGTGTCCTTCCAACCTTGATAAGGCACCAGTATGGAAGCCTCTTGCAAAGTGCAGGCTGCAGGAGCGACCTTAATGGAAATCACTCCAGTACTAATGCAGAGTAAAGGACTAACACTCACTAATTAGTTTATAACTAATGAGGCTTTTGTCTCAGAGGAGTCTCTGTGGTTTATTGACCTTCAACGGATGCACTGTTGCCAGGTTTTTGTTCTTAATGAACATGTTTAATGACAGAATTCAAATCATAGGCTAATATATTTTTGGACCAAGTCAAAGTCTCTTTTTTTTTATTTTTTTTTTTTTATTTTCTCCCATCATGCCCTGTTTTTCCCTATAGGTCACAGATGTGTGCTAAAACAGTGGTATTTCCTGTAACTACATTTACTTAAGTACTGTACTTACTTTACTTGAGTATCTCCATTTTGTGCTACTTTTGGAGGCACATATTGTACTTTTTACCCCACTACATTTATTTGATAACTTTTGTTACTTGTTACTTTGCAGTATGCATACTTCATCAGAGCAAAAGTAGGATATTTTTTAATGTAGCCTTTTTATATTGTCGGCAATCAATAACCTAATCGGTCAACCCCTACAGTATATACTAATGAACTTTTAATTGTACTTTTCATAGTTAAGTACATTTATTAACGGGAAATTACTTTTGATACCCGAGTACATTCATTATCATATACTTTTATTCAAGTACGTACTTGTACATATTATTATGAGTGACTTTCACTTTTAACAAAGTAAGATTTTAGCATCTTTTAGCATTATCTTTACTTTTAATCAAATATGACTATTGTTTCAGGGTTGAATATTGTAGGCCTCTTTTTTATTTAACTACAATACAAAATAAAAATCTGCAAATAAACAATAATGTATTAACAGATTGAGATTTATTTATTTATATATTACATGTATGAGCTGGAACATTATAGTGATGTACACATTCATGCATCCTATAATTCTTTGGTACTTTAAATGTATTTAATAGAGTATGTCTACACTGTGGGATGGCTTCTTTTACTAAGTAAAATATCTCAGTGCTTCTTCCTCCACTGTCCACAAAATTAAGTTTCAGTCATTGATTTAAATTTTCTTTTTTTGTAGGTTGGTGCCCTCTATTGATAGCAACTAGTTATTACAGCATTACGGTTTCCCATCTTCACTCAATGATAGGCCTAATATGTGGAGATATCTGCCAGTAGTAGCAAGTTTTATTCAACAAAATAAACTAATATTTTTTTCTTTTTAAATCATCAATTATGGGCATCCTGGTAAACTAGCAGTCTAAGACAGTGGTTCCCAACCCGAGGATCAGGACACCCAAAAGGAGTCGTGAGATGTATTTGAGGGGTCCTAAGATGATAAACAGTAGAGGAAAGCAGGGGAGAAAGAAAGATATTTACTACCAAATTATGTTCATCTTTTCAGACTTTTCTCCAATTTTTACTTTGTTTCTTGATCATTTTACTTCAGAAAAATATTCAAATAACACAAAAAATGTACTGAACTACACCTGCAGCCAGTTACAATAAGACATTTGGGTAGATTTGGGAACCACTGGTCTAAAATGATGACGCTAACCTGTCAACTTCCTGTTTGCAAAACAGCCAAACAACAGTTTGTCCACACGTGCCAGACAAGACAGAGACAAGACATGCATTGTGTCCTTCATGGTGAAATCTTTATTTAATTTTCTCTCTACAACCCAACACAGGTTATCATGTCATGTCCGAGTTCATCTCTCACAAGTATTTCACACTCAGGAACATAAGCAGAGCATGTGTAGTCAGGTATTTCTCATTAATCACCCAGAAGAACTTATTCCAGTTGAGCCTGAGGTGGCATGCTGCTGTTGTAATTTTGGTGCTCTGTGATTTTTTTTTGAGAGGGTATTTAGTTCATGATGCTTCCAGCAGCACACACTACTGCAATTACGCTTTACTATATTTTACGCACTTATGTGTGTGTGTGTGAGTGTGCCAGTGTGAAACTGCTTGTGTGCGGTCATGTGTTTTATTCGGACACACACACATACACACACAGTAGTAGAATCATGCAGCTCCTTTTAAGTTTAAGATTCTTCAGAAAAAGTCTAGTGTTGCTGCCATGTTGTCACTAAGTAGCCTCTTGAAGGCTAAAAGCTGCACTAAAACAAAGCAAAAGTGACATTGCCCCCTGTCTGCTTCATGGAAGACTGTGGATTTGAGATGAATAGTTATAATTAATGGTATTTATAAGCTCTCCGTTCAATACAATCAATTCCATAATGTCACAGAGCATTTTCTTTATTCCAATATAGAACAATTACAGGCTTCAGCCATTTTCAGATGCCATTTTTAAACTGGAATTCTTTCACAAAAGAGTAACAGTGAAGCATGCGTTGTCTGTTTAAGGTTGCCAAATTCAGATGGGACCACTGCGTCTTAAAATTCTTTAAAGTTATATAAAAAAAAATTTTTTTTTAAATCACCCCTCTACTGTCTTGCAACTTGGCTTGAGAAGTATTTGATATTTACTTGGAGACGTGACAGTTTTTTGGTTCTTAATCCCCCATAAAACAAATCATGCTTGTGGGAGTCTCTGAATTTATAAAGGGAGATGGAGGAGGGAGGTGAGTGAGGTCACTAAAAGAATGTGTACAGCCAGATGAAGAGAGAGGGCTCCATGAAATATTTAGATTTATCGTAGAGATGGAGTAAGGTAGTCTCTTTCAGAAAGGATAACATAGAAGATGCTATCCTGTCTGCTCTACAGTTAATCCCCCCTCCAATTTTTATGTCATAGTCTCATGCTATTTGGCTCATACACACACTCTCACACACTCTCATGTTTTTCATTTTCTCTCCCTGAACCCACATCTTCCTTCGAGGCTGGAGCTACAAGGCAACTGGTGGGAGGGCCCGGCTTCGAAGCAGGAGGTGGCCTTGGACAGCGGTTTTCAGGTCAATCCTGTGACTCGTCAAGCTCATGGATTTGTATGTTTCCATAAAGCTTTACTAATCTTCAACCAAGTACAATGCCTGCATTGGAGGACCTCATAGATCGTGTATTTCAAAGACTGGGTAAACTGTTCCTTCGTATCCCCCTGCTTCCCCTCCTGGTTTCTCTCTTTTCTGCTGCTCCTCTCCGTCTCCTCCTCCCCCCTCTCGTCTTTCTTCCAGTTCTGAGGCACACAGGTAGTCTTGGGACTGGAACTTCCAGTGTCCCAGGGACTCCACTGACAAGCTGCTGCTAGAGAGGATGCTACTGGACTGGCGGGCGCCTCTGGGATGGGTCTCGATTTCCACACGGACCTCAATATTGGTTCCTTCCCTGTGGTGGCGACAGCAACACATAAAGAAATCAATATGAAGTAGCCCAGCAATCAAAATGTGTCAGACTTGAGAACGTTAAGCTGTAGCTACTTAGGCAAAGCCATGTTTTGAGCTAAATGCTAACATGCTAACGCTTAGCAGGTATACTGTATAGCATGTTCACGATCTTGGTTTAGTGTGTTAGCATGCCACTGTTTGCTAATTAGCATTAAACACAAAGTACAGCACAATGGCTGTATATAAAACAGCAGAGGATGATGGGAGTGTCATTAGTTTTGCATTGTGTTTGGTCATAAACCAAATCATTTTATACATTTTTGACCTGATTGTGGTGCTAGATGGAAAAATTAAGGGATCACAAAAGTAATTACATATCATCCTGAGGGGAGCACGGATGTCTGTACCAAATTTCATCTGGCAATCCATCTGACAGCCGTCGAGACATTTAAGTCTGGACTGGAAGTGGTGGACCGACTGACATTGTCATGGCTCTCGGGATGACTAAAAATATAAAGAGAGGGGTAGAAACAGGAAAGAGGAGAAATGACGGCAACATTTACCTCAAAGGAAGCACCTGTGTGTCATCAAGTTTGTTGTCGGGCACAATAGCCACCCTGCAGTCTAACTGGCTGTCCTGCTGCATGTATCCGTGGTGTTTTGTGGCTTCATCCAATCTCCCATAGCTATCTCGCTCCGGGCGCGTGGTGTTTGTAGTGGGGAGGAAGCCCACCTCCTGTACACTGACTCTGACTTCCTGGACGCTGGTGTCGTTGTGGGTTGGCTTGTTCTGACCCGTCCAGTGGTCACTGACTACATGAGAGAATAGAAGATCTATAAGAGAAGTTGAAACTTCATCAGATCAGGTCGGACTGAGGAGCAAAAATTATAATGCATCTAGTATTTAAGTAGACTTAAAAGTCCTTAACCAAAGTAACTATTAAAGGAATAGCTCTATAATTTGGCATATAAGTTTATTTGCTTTAGAAGTTAAGAGATGATTTACTTAGCTCAGCATACAGACTGGAAATAGGGAGAGGCGGCTAGTCTGGCTCTCACCGACTACCACCATCTCTGAAGCTTACTGACAGATGCACTGTATCTTGTTTGTTTGAACCAACACAAACAGTAAGTTTCTTTCTCGAGTCTTGTTGTCACTGCCAAGCAACCAGCACAGACTCCAGGAAGTCTGGCTGCTGCCCACAAAGAATTTTTTAGCTTTGGCTACAGCCCATTGACTGTATATAAAGATGGACGACATGAGAGCTCCTCAAAAGTGAAGCCAAAACATATCGATCGCCCCCTGGTGGTGGGCTGCAGTATAGGTCATAAA
>JBBPCS010000238.1:6444536-6476015 GCA_037974645.1 Hollardia meadi
ATAAAGGGGGGGGGGTTAGCTTTGATACTTATATATATTGGATATTGCATTGTTTTAAAAACTCATTGAAAAAGTATCACCAGCAGAAATACGAACCAATTACTAATTACAAAACCCTGGCTACTCGCATTTCCTTACGTCCTATATTTTTATGCTTGACTAACCTAAATCAATTCATGTATAATTCTGCACATTTTTACGTTAGTGGGGTGGACCAAACAATTGCACACACAACAGATGATGTGGCTTGACAAGGGATGCCAAAAATGAGCAGAGCTAAGAACATTTTGTTTTTGGCTTTAATGGAAAATATATGATGCAATTATTTATTTATTTTGGTCAATTTATAATTGCATATAGCTTTTTTAACCTTTAAAAAGTAATTTTCACAAAAAGGTTAAAGGTAAGGCAGTATTCTCAATACCGTCAGACTCGTTCAGCAAAGCATAATGTTCATAATGAAGAATGAAGTCCTTAATCTGCAATAATTTGTCTGATTTTACACTGACATCAAGTTACTGATTTATATTTATAAGTAGACCATATATAGTATACATAAAAATATAGCTATGTCATTTAAATTTTGCTTCTTACTTGACCATGATTGATAACAATTTAAATTTAGATGCAATAAAACAGTTATTTGCCGATGTGATTTCTCCATCAGGCTGCTGATGATTCTAGTTGATACTGAGACTCAAGCTGCTCCAGGATTGTCTCAAATGTTGCTTTCTGCGTTATGTGTCAGTGCCTTGAGTGTTGGCCAATAACAGTGAAATATCCACGCAAATTGATTAAAATGCAACCCTTCAATAAAATCAAAATGTTGTTGTTTGCTCTTTCCTATGACCGCAGTGGATTCTGAAGATGGTGTAGCTATTGAAGCTCCTGGAAACCTTACCTTAGACACAGACTTTCTTCTAGGACAAGACCTTGAGTTTGGTGATCCTGATCATGACAGCAAGATTCTAGGCCTGGAAAAGTTCTCAGGTTTGTAATCCACTTTTTATAATAAGTGCACGTTTAAAGTTATAACCCTTAAGATTTCAGTCCTGGTTGAATTAGCGACACCCGTGGTAACCATGGCAACAGCAAGCGGTTGAGCAGCCCGCTAGTTGAGCAGCTTCTTTGTCAGAAGGGGAAAAAAACTGTTGTATGCGTTTACAGCACAAGCAAACAAACAAACAAACAGTTGTTTTAACAAAGTCACAAACTTAATCAAAAATAATTGAAACTCTGACCTGATTTCTTTTATGCTAAGCACGATCCAAGTCCTGCCTGTCGCCTGCAGGTCCTCATCTGACAGCTTACTGTGGCTCCCCCTTTTTTGTTTGATTTTTCCCTGCAAAATTTAAAACCAATCTGTTGTCACTTCGTCACAAAATATATTGCGTTTCCTGTGATTCCTTCACGATAAAAGCTACGGTGTATAGCCAGTTAAATGCCTTTAATGTGAAGCAGCAGCAGTGGCCAAACCCATGTTGTGTGTAAAACCTGCTTTTTATGCTCAAAATTACACCTGTATGTGTCTGCTCAGCTCAGAAACTTTGGTTCAGCGGAATTCTCTGGAAAAAAAGCGAAAAATGCTCGTCACAATTTGTGTCCAAAGTGACATTTTAAAATTGCTTATTTTGTCCAACCAATGGTCCATTTACTATCATAAATGACAAAGAAAAGCAGCAAATCCTTACAGTTAAGAAGCTGGAACCAGCAAATGTTTGACATTTTTGCTTGAAAAATGACGGACACGATTAATTGATTATTAAAATTGTTGGCACTTTTCTTTTGATCGACAAATCGAGTAATTGTCTAATCATTGCAGCTCTACTCCCTCGCCATGACGAAATATGCAAGACTTGGTTGTTGCTCCCTCACTCCTCTGTTGTATTTTTTTTTAATAATTTGCTGGTTGGGAGGGTTCTAGCATAAATTTAGGGTGTAGTTGCACTTTAATACAGCTCTCATACAAGGTTAGGAGAGTGAGCAGTAAACAGTGAGGCTGCTATCAGTTGGATAAAATTAAAAACCATAATGCTGCATTACAAGCTCCAGTGCTTCCTGTGAATCCCTTGTGGGTATGTATGCAACTTGAATCCAATCCAACTAACAATGAAAACTACTACATAGAGACATAATTACAGAATCTAAATACATTGAATGGCCATTGCACAAAAATGCCATAAATTGTATCAAAAATGTGTTGGATTTCATTAAAATCCTAAGGATCATAGCTTTTCAAAGCATGTGTGCTGTTGATGTCTGCCTGTCAACTTGTCTGTCAACTTGTCTGTCAACTTGTCTGAATGAATGAATGAATCTGTTGCATGTTCATCTTCCCGCTTTGTTCTGTATATTTCATAGACATCCCACGTGTGGCAAATGTATCTATTGATTATATAATAATAAAGGGAATAGGATGGATCACACAGCCTGGTCATTAGAACACTTTTCAATTTACTCCACAGTTTGAACTACATTTGCTTGTTGAAACGTCAATAGTATTATTATGTTTTGTATGAAAAAATGTAATGAATGTGTGATGTAAATTCATGGTTTTACCACTAAAAGGAAATTACAAAGAGGACTCTTAGATTTTTACGGTTTGTTTCTCGGTGATGTATTGCCCCTCTGTGCAACAGTAAGAGAAATGGAAGCACCAGCTTATATTTCCCAGCATGGCTCTTTGTCAGAGAGAGTGATCTGAAAAATGGAAAAGTAAAGAAAGGAGCTGAGACACCATTATTATATAATGGTCATAAAAATAGGTCCATTACCATCAGGGACACCATTACAAAAGGGCATTTATTTATCATCATCATCATCATCATCATCTGCCTCTGCTACCACTACCCCACCACCATTATCATTTCCCCCTCATCATCATCATCATCATCATCATCATCATCATCATCATCATCATCATCATCATCATCATCATCATCATCATCATCTACCCTCATCATCATTATCATCATCATCAGCAGCAGCAGCTTCACCATTATAGTCATCATCATTATCATTAGGCTCGGTAATCATCCACGAGGGGGTTTCGTGGGGCAGGATAAAAGGGCAGTCTCCACTCGCCTTTCTCACATCCTGCCTCGGCATCTGTGGAGGAAGGTGGTGTTCTTCTGGCTTTCACATTGAAGTCGAAGAGTGCTTGAGGCTGTTTTTCCCCTCTACCTTTTGTCTCTTTTTATTCTTATACCTCAGATGACATAGCAACAGCTAAAACGCAGTTGATCTTGCTGGTAGCACTGTGAGTATCAAGTGTTTCTCTGAAATTCACTTTTCTCACTTTTTCTGCTGAGAAGAAAGATTATCTTTGTACTGAAGTTATAATTTTCGGTGTTGATGAAATAGCAGGGCATCATTTGTAACAGCGAGGTATTGCTAGTTGTTTTCTTTATTTGTCAGGCAGTTTTGCGTCATTCAGTATGATTTGTTAGGTTTGGTACCTGTTCTGTGAAATTTGACTGAATAATACAAATGGTAATAGAGTATATCATTAAAGATCTTTGTGATTGCCTCTGATGTTTTTTGTGTGAGTGGCTTTGTGGGTTGTCGTCTCTCTCTCGACCCCAACCACAAGGTCTGTATGACAGTTTGAGTGGATTGTGAAGGTGCTGTAAACATATGCAGTGTTTAGAAACGTTTCTTTCTGTTTGTCTTCCCTGTTCAGAAGTAGCTGCTGAGATCGGTTTCTCTGTGTATCCTCTGGGTGATGAGGAGAGCCCTGCCTACAGCCAGCTCAACATGGAAAGCAAAACAGGCAACTCACACGGCACAACTGACAATGGTAGAGAAGACGAGGGCAGAACAGCCCAGTCTGAGCCCGGTTTTCCTTCCTACCTGTCCTGCAGGGGCTGTGGACAGCTCCGTGATGGACCTCTGGGACCTGGCATAGACCTAGTTGGTCCATACTGCCTTAGGTGCTGCAAAGCCTCCAGGGAAGCCAAAAGTACGGACTTCTGTTCACCTTTTGCAAGCATCAGTGGGATTCGCTCAGGTTCCCATATGCAACTTGATGGGATGGGGAATGGGATGGGGGACAAAGCACTGACAGCTGAGGATAAACTGCCCAAACAGCACTCGTGTCACCTGTGTGGCTTCTCCTCGCGTTACGCCAACCATGTGAAGCGTCACATGAAGACACACAATGGGGAGAAGCCCTATAACTGCCCCTTGTGCACTTACGCCTCAGCCCAGCTGGTGAACCTGCAGAGACACCTGCGCATTCACACTGGGGAAAAACCTTACAAATGTGACCGCTGCACTTTTGCCTGCAGTTCCCTTGGCAACCTCAAGAGGCACCAGCGCATGCATGTGCCCTCTGCAGGGGCGGGACAAGACGTAGGACCACAACCTGCCAGTGGCCAAATCAGCCTGAAGAGGCAAGTGACTGGGCAAAGACCCAACGAGGAAGTGTCTGGTGCTTCAGCCAAGGGTATGTATCATTCCTCTATTGAATTTTTTCATCATATCATAACTATTGACACCAATTTAATAGCCCTGATCAATCATTTAGTATATAACAACTCACCCCCTTCTCCCCTTTTGAAGTTTCAGAAGTTGCAAGGCCGACTTCAAACCTGAGTTTGGGGGCCCAGAACAATGACTACCTATCAGCCTTTGACGGCTTAAAGGGGGCGTCACCACCACCCGTACCAGCCTCTAACCCAGCCCCTGGCCACCAGCCTCCACCCCTGCTGGAGACCACAGGTGGCGGTGGCAACAGGGTGACCAGAGGGGGCGTGGCAGACAGTGCTGCCCTACCCCCTTCACTTTTCCCTTTCACTTGCCGGTTGTGTGGCATTGTCCTGGAGGACGAGGATGGGTCCTCTGCCCAGATTTGTGCCAAGTGTACCCTTGAGATGCTGACTAAAGACTCTTCATCATCTCCCAACAGCCCAGGTGAGCGCAGCGACAAGGTGTACACCTGCGCCGCCTGCCCTTTCCTCACACACTACCCTAACCACTTGGCACGGCACATGAAAACTCACAGCGGCGAGAAACCATACAAGTGCCCACAGTGCGACTATGCCTCAGCGCACTTCGACAACCTCAAGCGCCACCACAGAGTGCACACAGGCGAGAAACCTTACAAGTGCCATTTGTGCGATTATGCCTGCGGGAACCTGGCCAACCTAAAGCGCCACCAGCGGGTGCACTCGGGCGCCAAGCCTTTTCAGTGTGCCGTGTGCAGTTACAGCTGCAACCAGAGCATGAACCTGAAGCGGCACATGCTTCGGCACACAGGAGAGAAGCCGTACAAATGTCAGGAATGTGGCTACACCACCGGCCACTGGGACAATTACAAGAGACATCAGAAGAAACACGGCCTGGCCACAGATGGCTGGGTCAAAGTTCCAATGACTGGCAATGATGAGGAAGAGGAAGTGAGGAAAGGGATGGGAGTTGGTGGTCAAACTCACAGAAAGGAAACAGAGGTTGATATGCAGTATATGTCTAGGGAGGGAGGTCAGACAATACACTCATGCTATAAACTTGAGATTGTATAAAATATAACTCAGCAAAACTAAGCTACCAGCAACTTGTTTTAGTTTTTCACAGAGCCTTTATATTGTTTTAGTGCGCGTATGTCTTTTAGTGTTTTGTCAGTTGTCTTCAGAGGCTGCTAACCGTTTCTTTGTAGAATCTCGCACAATTGTTCTGAATATTTTGATCCCTTTTTGGATTAAGTAAGGTGGATGACTCTGTACAGAGTTTGTCTTCTGCTCTGTTTGTGTGGACATTATTTACTGTGGAAGTCCTTTGACTGTCTCATTCTGCATGTTAAACCACAATAGGTTCATCCTAACATTTCCCTCTCATAGTACAACACATATCCGGTTCTTCTTTGTAAGACAGAGAACACGACCAAATACTCCTCAGTACATGGAACTCGTGCACATTTTTGCCTGAACTGTTGAGCTGCACTGTGTAGTTTATATACAGTTCTTTAAATAAGGGATAATTGCTGTATTTGTCAAAGTTGTTGGTATCAGACATTTAGGTCAAACCTTTTTCTTTTTGTACCAAAAATCTCATCAAATAACTTGAATGTTACTGATTTCTTTCCTGTCCTCCTATCACATCTACCTTTCTTGCCTTCATGAGGTTATTTTAACTCGGACTACACAGTGCAGCTTTAAGATGAGTCCCCGTAAGGGCCAATATTGTACTTTGTTCGCATTTGGCCTCAAGCTCTGGCAACAGCATGCCTTCAGATTAATTTACTAATGTATGTACTGCTAGTAAAGTGCTATTTAATAGCACCGGAATTGTTTAACCCTTGATGAACTATATTGATTATTTAGGTTGTGTTAACCTTACTCAATAATCTACAATGTCTTGAACTGTATTGTCATTTTTACCAAACCCCTCAGGATTATAAAATGTTTTTGTTTTTTTTGAAGACCTACATGTTGGCAACACATTTTATTCTAGTTATTTCAACACTAAATTGGATGCACAAGCATTTTAAAAGACCCTCATCGACCTTGACTCGGTTGTATGATTAAAGAAAAAAAGCACAATTATACACATAGTTACAATTGGTAGGTTTAAGTTGTGGTTGGAAACAAAGCATTGGTTGATGTCTTATATGTGATTCAGGAGTAACATAATCAAACATGTTGTTCAACAGATTTTTTCCCCCACAAAATTTTTTACTTGCTACATATCATCCATTGACTTGTTCATTTTGGGTCTTTGTAGATGGAGACAGTTTAATCCATTTCCTTTTAATTACTGTTGACTGTGAAATTAGCCCATTCTCATGTTTTTTTTACTTGAAAAAAAGATGACATATTAGTAAGCATGTGAGTGTGTAATAGTGGTTTTATTTTTCTAATGTGGATGTAACACACGGCTAGAAGTGCATACTTTAATATATAGAATTGTTTTTTGGTTGTTTTGTTTTTTTTATCTGTGATGTGTAATTTAGTAACCATGGGAAAAAATAGGGACTGTGATTTAAGTTTACTCTTATTGAATTACTATAATATGCAAGTGAGATTTTTTTTCAGGTTGCCAACTTGCCATGACACAATGGAGCGTTGAACTCATTGATTAGTTCGGACATCCGCCAAGTGTCAATTTTTGTCTTTATGCAGTGTCTCATAAATGCCTTAAGTGAGGATTTTGAAATAAACACATGGAATTCATTTCATTGAATGTTAGACAACAGACTGGATCTCTTTTTTGTTCCCTCAGATTTGAGTTGCATTTATACGGTGGCCCAGAACGGAATGCATCACAAATACAAAGGCCACAACGCAAGTTAACATTCATCGGATTGCCTGATTTTAGCTGAATCATTAGCTAGCAAACATTTCACTTCTCAAACGGGCAGTAACTTTCCTCTTCCACATCTGTAGGGGAATAGTATGACACATTCATGGCTAATAGTCCACCATGTCAACATCCGTTGTTGCTCACTTATGTTGCAGCTTTTGCATTCGTGTTGTGGCTTTTGTTTCCACACTTCGGGGCATAAATTTTTTTAAAAAATCACATTTTATTAGATATGAGCTCTATGGATGGCAATGTCGGCATGTTGATCGGTCAGTTTTTTTTTTCCACTTTGGTGCTTTAACATCTATGAATGGAAAACTGACACTTTGAACATACATTGTCCCCAGAAGGTGAATCCCAATGACTTTTCCTCAAACGTCTAGGCTTACACTTATAGTTCTAAGTATATTATCTTGACAACTTTTGGATGGATTACCATAAAATTTGGTACAGGCAGTCGTGTCCCTGTGCGTCCACTAGATAGCATTGATGAGTTTTATTACATTACATGTATTACATATACATTTCTTGTTTGTGTATGTATTTATGTAAAAACTTGATGTTAGCAGATAAAAAGAATCAAAGCTCTTTCTTCACAGTGCCAAATGACTTCATACAGAAGCTTGATTTTTTTTTTTTTTTTTAAATTGTGACATACTGATCCATATCACTTTCTTTTATACCGAGTAAGATTCTTGGCATATTACATGTCAGAGAACCAAAGCTGTTGCTGATAATGAATGCTTAGTAAAGATAAAAACATAGCTTAAGTGGAGCATTAACTGACAACCAAAAACCACAGAATCACCCATGTCAGAGTTTATTGTAGCATCATGACAGTTGTCACCAACCTTACCACTAAAATTATGAGAAGTAGTGGAATGAATCAAGTCAATACAATCTTCTTTTTTTTTTGTAAAAGTGATGCTGAGGATAAATGCACTTTAAAGTGTAATTTGGCACCTACACATTTATTAACATCCAGGACTTTGCATGTACGGCAATAGAAAAAAACTGAAACGAATGGTGGCGTCTACATCCGCCTACTGTAAATGCAACTGAAGACCGAGAAGAAGCACAGCAGACATTTATATTGAGAACATTTGTTACAGTTCTGGCTACCAGAGAGAGTAAAGCTGTCGATAGGCTGGCATTGATTTACATTTAGAGGCTTCAAAACACGCTGCCACACACCAGCAGCGATAAAAATGGAAAGACATTTCTTATAAAACAGTGGGATATGTTCATTTTGTTGCCTGATCTCCATGAATGTTCGTGATCACATTAGCCACTTCACCAAAGCACCTTTTCAACTAATTCCTCTGAGATGATTGGCACAATGTACATACAACTTACAATGACCTGAAGCCCAGAAGAATGCTCCCCACAACACCATTACCAAAATAGAACAAGACAAAGAAAATCAAATGCAAATTATGTAAACACTTTCCATTTATACTAATAAAGTCCCCTAAACATCATGTAAACAATGATAAATGTTAGTCCATTTAAACTTTCTGTTCTATACAGCTTGGATTACATTTGATCTACATGATTACATTAAGCTATTGATGATAAAGATATAAGTAAATGTTCAGAATACTTAATTACATGTACATAATATAAAAAGTGACAGTCATAATTTGTATGTTTATTTTGTGCAAAATGCTTTAGTAAACTATAATTTGGCATTTATGAGAAACCTTTAAAAAAATTGGCTTAAAAAAAAAAAAAAAAAAATCATAGATGGATTTACAGAGCCCAAATCTCCACACAATGTTAAAAGTCATGCTCAAGCTCTCCACCTGTAATACTGTGCAAAATGATGGGTTCAGCAAGTGTAAGCAGCTCGGCCAAATCAACCATCTATCAAGTTCTGCAAGATTCTAGGCAAACACCAGCTGATGTTTAAGTTTCAACCGATGTCTGGGTACACGACAACCCACAAGACTGAAAAGTAAAAGTTAAGGCATGAGACTATTTCTGAAGGCAGTACGAGTGACTGTGCCTTGATTGTAAGCTTAAAAAAAAAAGAAAAATCGCTGGTATCTTGCGAAGATATTTACTGACAAGTAGCATGACACACAGACGTCTGCTAACAGTATAAAAACATGACATTTTGGTATAAAGCCAAGCCAAACATTGATCGTCCATGTAAGTAAGCAGTTGCTCTGAATAGTCTGAAGTTTTGAGATCGGTTTCAACACATTTGCTGGACTCCAGGCCAATTCTACAACTATCCATGTCCAGCTCTGCTGTATTATCACTAGTGCCAGGTCTAACTAAACATTTGGCTCTCTGGTAGGGAAGGAATATGCAGCCGCTGAGGGAAGGTTTTCTTCAAATATATTAATTTACTTAGTACCTCAAGAATGCAACTGCATTACAGAACGTCACATATGCTGTTAAAGAAACAGTAATCCATGTGAAACTGAAGTAGGTATTTGTCAAACAGAAACACCCAGAAAGCCTCCCTATTTAAGCACCTGTAGCCTCACATGCTATTTACCGTATGTTGCCGAAAGTTCAAAACCATAGGGGTGAATGTTTCAATTGAATATGGTGATTGTAACTAAAACACAAATTAAAATGAGGTTTTAAAAAGTCTAAAAAAAAAAAGAGCAAACCTTCAAAGATTAAATGAGAGCTTAAGGCAGCGATTTCTCCAGGAAGAAGCTACAATCTTGCAGAATCGGACACCCCCGTGTGGTCCGCTCGGCTCGGCTTGGCTCAGCTTGTAATCTTTGTCTTCTCAGTCGTGGACTGTCGGCGTTTACAGGTCGTCGTCCCCGATTCCCTCAAAAGCATAGTTGCCATGGAAATCATTGCCACTGATATCATTCGCAGAGTTGGAGGCGCTGATCCCCCGGAGGGACACTGAGCTCAGCTTGGTCTAAATGGAATAATCAATAGTATACTTAACTCTGGACTGACATTGATGAATTAGAGTATTTTTAAGGCTCTGGGAACACATTTTCTGACCCCATCGCTCAGCTGCATATTGCATTGGTGTTTTTAAAACATTTTTTTAGAAGCTCCATAGTTTACAGTAGAATTTAAAATATATATAATTATACTCACTGAGAGTTTGACGATTTGTTCACGGTTCGTGTCAGGGGAGTCCTGCAGCCACAAACAACATGCACAGTCAAATTAAGCCTGAAATTTCCAAGAAGTCCCAATCAAATTTAGAGGGCCTTTCTCAAATTATCCCCTACTCACTCTCCCAACCCACTTCCACAGAGGGTCTGCCACATTAAGTGCCAACCCAAACCAATAACTCTTGAGCAGAAGTGGGTTATAAAACGCTCCCACAGCTGACTTATTGACACAAAGTGAAACAAACGGCTCTGCTCAAACTAAGATTTCATATTGTCATACAGATGTTTCTATTCAAGATCAAATATACCCATCTTTAGTCTAGAAAACAGTGGATGTGTTCATTTGATTGTATATTTACTGGGACTGCAAAAACCAAGCAGCATATAAACATGAGAGTGAAAAAGTGGGAGTGGGGAGGGTCTGGTTTGAGAAAGGCCCATACTGAGGGCACACTGTCCCATTTCTCACCAGTAGAGGGGGAGATTTCACAGCTTGCTGACTGTCTGGCCGGTGGATGGGGCCGTTGTGTCGTTTCCTCAGCATCTGTAAGGTGACGGAGGACCGCAGAAGAAATGAGGAATACAAGGAGGAATCCTGTGAATTATGGGGTTTGCTTTGCATCTACATGAGATGTAAATTTCACAGCACAGCAATCCAATGACCTATATTATCTCCACCAAAAAAAAGCAAATAGTGATGGAAAACCAATTAATGCTCTAAAAGATCCTGAAAGATGAGTGAACATCCTCTGCAAACAAGAGTATTAAATACATTCAAAAGGGAGTGATCATTTTGTTGATTTATTAAGTTGTGACGCATTTGATTTTTCTTGACACAAACCTTTTTTATGCTGCCGCCCGACTTCTTCACCATTAATTCGTCCACCATAGACTGAAGGCAGATACTCATCATGATAGCCTGAAAACACAGAGTGAACGGCAACGTTTGAAAATACATCCTGGAGTAGTTTTGACTGAAGAAGAATTGCAGGAATGACTGTAATAATCACAGCAATTTAATGCTCTACTTAGCTGAATGCTCATCGCTCTAACATTCACCCCGACAGACGACTTCTTACCTGTTGACTGGTGATGGTGACCCACTGGAGGCGGTCCTTGCTCATCAGATACTCGAAGGCCAGCTCCAGTTTGACCTCACATTTGGATGAGCTACAGGGATTGGTGGTGCCGTTGGCTATCGGGACTTGCTGCAGAGTTGAACAGAAAGGTGGAGAGTTATGATTTGGACCGTCAGAACCACTCACGATTATGTTTATTCTGTTGTGGACTTGTTCCTGCTTCTGCATTTAGTCTCTGGTGTTTAAAGTCCATGTAAACACACATTTCTTATCTGTCATCCAACTTGCATTCTTAAGTCGAGGATAATCTTGCAATTCTACTTAACAACTGGAGGGTCATGTAAGCAGCCAAATCACATTTTTCTATTCATTCTTGAGCTGCTGCATCACCAATGACAGGCAGCCAAATCTTAAGAAGACACATGCTAAAAGATTAATGTGAAAAGAAAGAAATATGTACAGATACAGAATTTAAAATGCCTTCGAGATTATGTAAAGCTCAGACGCAGCTCTCTGGAGACGAGCCCTCATTCCTCTTTAATGGAGTCTGTGCTCTTCACTGAGAGTATTTCCTCTGGGCCAGAAACTAGCTGTACCTCCACTGGTAACCACACACACACACCAAGGCAAAAGAGGAAATACAGACAAAAAAAAAGGTCCTGCACATATACACACGCACTGACTGTTTATACGCATTCTTCCGGATGCAATTGAAGATTGAGATTGAGAGGGGGGGGGGGGGGGCTGCAGCACTGCACCAAATGAGATGTTTTTAATAGTTTGCTGGAAAGGAAAAGGCTCATTAGAATGACTTTGAGAATGAGCTCAGGAATTAACCACCCTGCTGGACAGCGTGGGGGCACAGTCTGTAATGAGACGAGCCAACATGCATTTTAATTTCAGATGTGTCGTCGTGTGTCCGCATCTCTGTGCAAATTAACTTTTGGAGACTCGTAAAAGCTTCCGTGATACACATAATGACTGTGCTGCTCCAACACTAAAGCAATGCAAAAGTGAACCGTTTTCCCCATCTCCATTTAAATGAGGTCTGTACATGTCCGTCTTTCAAACGTGCTTTTCTCAGCTATTCACAGACGTGAAAATAGATTGTTCAACTGTCTCTTTTTCGAGACGACTGATGGGATGGAAGAAGAAGAAAATGCAGATTCAAGGCAGATCGACTGTGTAGTGAAAGGTGGTTTGAATTTATGCTGATTCTGGGTGACAAAAATGGAGAATTTTTTTGTTCTTTAGACAAGGAATATATTCTGGATTTCTTGTCAGCTACAGTTTCAAATGAACAAAAATAAAGCCACAATCAGAGTCAAATTTAGTCTGAATTACCTTTCTAAAAGGGGGTACTCCAGGGATTTACTATTACATCCCCATTTGGGGGCCAAATCTGTGCTACAGAAGCCGAGAAATCCTGACTTTTAGTCTCTAGAATGGGTAAAGCACCAAAATCACTGGGTACTAGATTTCCCATAATGCAATGGATCTGAATCTTCATTAGACCCTATCTGTGTCTAAAATGCACACTTCTTACAGACCCCATATCAGTTTGTAACGCTGACTTTGTTAAAAACTTAAGTTTAAGTTTAAACTGGGATAACTCTGGTGACCTAATCATCTGGATTATTTTGTCACTTTGTGACTCAAGTCTAACCCCACCATGATGTCACCTAATTATATGTGGAATGTGGTTTTGATGGCCGTCACCATCTTAATTTAAATCTTATTTTCTTAAAATCTTAATTTCTTAAAAAGCCATAGAGCAGTGACCATATTTGCTGCTATGCCTCTATCCTGATAGCATCTGACTGATAACCCGCTGACACGCCGTGGCAGTGATTTGTCAATCACAAATAGCCACGCCCCAAAGCTACTGCTAAATAATTGACAAAACTTATTTTTTTTAAAACAAACGAAAGAGTCCATAAAATTATTAGGAAACTGTTTTAAGTGAGAAGTAGGGTCATTTTCCTATAAGCTTACATATAATCAGACTTCTTTATGAAACCAGCCGAGTCGCCCTCTGCTGGCCATTAGAAAGAATGCAGGTTCAGTCATTGGTCAGACTAAGAGAGCTCCTCCAGGACCACAGAGCAAATTTATAAAGCAGTTTTCACAGGCTGAGTAGTGCTCTCCATAAAAAATAGCCTCAAATCTAAAATTGGTGGAATGTCCCTTTAAATGTTTTCATTGTTACACATTCTATTGTTTTTCTATTAATTTACATCTCATCAGTTCGCAGTAGCACTGTTTGTTTTTAAACAAATGCCCAGCTGACTGTGACTAATCGATTCTTCCGCCTTCAACGTTTCTTGGAAAATAACCAAAAAAAAGTATTTTCTTTTCTTTTAAAGACAACAGTGCAACACACTGCATTGATTAAACACTGTGACTTGAAGCTAGCCTCCATCAATCACTGTCATCTGCTCAGCTGCGTCTGACAGATCAGGACAGAATCTCATGTCATCTCGTGGGTTAAACATACAGTACGGTCTGTGTGTACAGCTTTCCTTTCCCTGAAAGTCTCTGAGGTTTTATTTTTTAAATCCATTAATTTGTTATGATATTATTGGAGCTGGTAGGGATGCATCCAGAGCTTTCCTCGTACTGCGTGCCATCACATTCGCTTCTCTGCAAAAGATAATTATCAGTTCAAAGACAGGACGCTGCTCTATGCGTCAGGCTGCTGGATCAATGCAGCACTATCTTTGCGTGGGCTGAGTCTTCGGCTAATTGGACTGATGAAGATGGACAGTGTGGAGGTCAGCACTTTAAGCAAGCAGTAGGAGTTAAAACTAATGCTCTGCAAGCCTCAAGACATTTGTTTCTGGTGCAGTGTTGAGAGGAGGTTTGTAAACAGCCATGTTGGAAGCACAGGAAGCCTTTGTTGGTTTGAGACTGGCTCTGGGCTACAGCTGCTGCATCTCTAACTCTGCCAGCTCACAGTCTCCTAATAATACGGAGTGATCCCAATTTAATTATTACAGAGCATGCTTGAAGGTGAATTCACTCTCTCTCACAAACGCACACACACACACACACATTTCCGCTTACAGAAGACGTGACGCGCCAACACCTCATGCGCGTGACCTTGAAGCTCCCCTCCTTCATCTGTTCGTTGGGCAGCTTGACATGGAAGTTGAGCTCATTGTTGCCGGCGCTGACGATGACTTGGCAGCCCTTCTCCGGAAAGTCGGTGATACAGGGGTCAAACTTGATATAGCCATAATATTTCAGAGTCTGACCTAGATGGATGAACTAGACAAAAAGATGACAAGACATTTTTAGATGACTTAACTTTTCTGGAAAAAAAAAATCTCTTTGGATTTCTGTAATTAAAGATTCATATCATGGGAAAAACTAGGCTAATTGCATCATGGAATGCACTAGAGGTTCTCTTCTCTGTGGTCTACGGATTTATCCTTGAACACAGACATTTCAGAGTATCAGATGGATTCATGTGAGACAGAATTATCTAGAAGAGATGCCCTTGCTTACTTCTTTCTTGGAGCCTTTCTCCTGCAGTGATTTGAGCTGCCTGTGCTGGTCTTTGTTGACGAGTATCCAGCCTCGCTCAATGTCAGACACTGTCTGGTGAAGCAAAAACAAGAACTGAAGTTCATCTTTGTGCACAGACGAACAAAGCAAAGCAGGTCTTCACATTTCCTTTGGTACATGTGGGAGAAATCACTCTAAGCCTTTCATGTAAACAGAGCAGCTCAGCAAATAATTACACAGAAACATGCACAAATGTTCATGCATGCAAACACTCTTAGGTTTTCTTTTCTTTTTCTTTTTAACCCGTTCCAGATTTTAAATCAGACTTGCAGGCCCAAAAAATGTTTAATACAACAGATCACAGTTGACGTCGCAAAGGGAATCTGCTACAAATAGGATCAGAGAGGAACACAAAGAGGTACAGGAGTTGAAGTGTTGCAAAGTCAAAACAAGCTGACACCACTATCAGATAATGGAGGGGGCCCAGGGGAAGGACAAAAGCATTTGGAAGCCCGGGGATGCTTGATTTACTTTTCTTGATGTGATGCTGGCACCAGGCAAGCTCAATAAAACACAACAGATGCAAGATGTAAACACACACAATCTCATCTAATTGGATTTTCTACTTGGTTCCGCACCTCAAGGGGAATTTAAACTAAAAATGTATTTTTGACACCACTGCTGAATATAAGTGTTTACCCTAAGTAATGAAACCTCTTACCTGGGCGTACAGCAAATTCAGCCCGACTCTGTTGTCCATGACATCACCATCGTACGCCATATCCCAGTAGCTGCAGAAAGAAAAGGCAGTCTGTCTTTACAGAGCTATATCTAAACTGAACAAAGTGGCGCAGTTACAACTGACAATTTGGTGGAATGATACAAATACAATCATATTTTTGTTTTCTTTGCCAACATGCCATCTCCTATGACTGTCTGCTTATCAAGCAACACTACACAGTGCTGCTGTCCTGTGAAAACAATGGCTCTCAAAACAAAACAACTGTGATAATTCATTCATTATCTATCACTGCTTCTCCTACGCAGGGTCATGGGGGGGGGGGGCTGGAGCCCATCCCAGCTGACAGCGCTACTGTGGCACCCTACTGTGACAATGCATCTTCAAATAATTGTTTTTAAATGGTTTATTTGTTTTGAGAAGTATTAGAACGGTCTCAGATCATAAAAGAACACTTTACCAGTGAAAAAATGTAAATCACCAAGCTTGACAAACTGCTGAAACTGACAAAAGTTTCAATAGCTTTACGTTAAATCTGTGAAATGACAGAGTTGCAGACTACTTTCATCAACTCGATGTCGACGAGATAGCAAGTGTAAGCATTCATCTTTTTCCTGTAGAGGTTTGAAGGACAGCTGTGTGAGAGAGACAGTACAAAGGCAGTTTTACTTGTATTAGAGGCTATTGCTGGTACTAGTGTGCACAGAGATGTGTGGCAGCCTCAGCAAAGAATATGCATGAATTCAGTTCACAGAGAGAGATCAGATCTGGGATTACATATGAAAATGGCCTAAATCTGATTATAGAAAACAGTAATGAAAGAATATAAATAGACCATAGCTGGCAAACCAATCATTCATTAAGAAAATGATTTGCGCCACATTATTTTTTACCCAGTTTAGAATTATTATTGTCTTAGTTAAAACATTCGCTCTTTGGCGAAAATCTCACTGTATTCACATCTTGCAACACTTGATTATGGGTGTGAAAGTTGACATGTCGTAATTGTATGACACAAGGGCCATTAGTGGATGGAGAGAGTTGTTCAGGCAGATACGAAGCATGCAGCCTGGCCACATCAGCAATTTAAAGCAGGTAACAACAAGGGAGAAAAAGATTAAGGGATGGTGAAAGGAGGTGCGAAGGAAGGGAATGCTGCTTCAGTTTCAATTAAAAGTACACAAAAAGCCCTTGCTGAGACGTGTGGTCTTTGTTTTGAATTTATTTTCAATTTAAATAGTCGACACTTTTAAAATAAATAAGTGCATAATGCTGCTGACTGACTAAAACTTCCAGTAATATTCATATGTATATGAATATTATGTATGCATTCATATATCATGTTTTTATTTCATGAATGCCTAGGAGAACTCCAACACATGCAAAAAGGTTGACATCATGTAGATTTAATGTGCTCACTGGACAGACAGTAAATTTCCTCCATTTGCCGTTGGCGTGAACTGTTTTCGACTCATTTTGACCTGATCCTTCCCCTGGATCTCATACACTGGGGGTCCGTTTTTCCTCCACCTCCACTTGTGAGTTCTACATTCATTCTTCCATCCTTGCACTACACTCCTCAGAGAAACTAGGTCAGGAGGACTAAGACTTTCCTTGAGGCGGAAAGAAAGTAAACATCCTGTGTACCTCAGTCAGCGGGAGGCAGGGTGACGAAAGAACCGACACACGAGGAAATAGAAAAATGTTATGTTGAAGAAGGGAGCAGTCACTAACTTCAGGCTTGATGGGGAAGTAACATCAGTATTTTCCATGCATAGAATGTGTTTGAGTGGCCCACCCACATTATACTTCAGTGACATGCAGCACTTAATGACAGATACTCAGTTCCCTGCACAAGCAGATTCTTTTCCCTCTCATTTTTTGGGTAAAACCAGAGAAATATTGTTCAAATACACCATATGAGCTCTGTTGGATGAGCAGTTAAGATTAAGCTAATGGTTACTGTTTTGTCCTGAAGTTTTAAGAGTTAGTGTATAAGTAAAAACAAGCCACCCACCATCCTCTCTCCACCTTCAAATAAATTCTCAACCTGTGGGGAAACGCTGAACATCCACACAA
Organism: Hollardia meadi; assembly: GCA_037974645.1. Taxonomy (NCBI): domain Eukaryota; kingdom Metazoa; phylum Chordata; class Actinopteri; order Tetraodontiformes; family Triacanthodidae; genus Hollardia; species Hollardia meadi. The sequence goes on from JBBPCS010000238.1 coordinate 6,462,344, forward strand.
TCCAATAAAACAGCCCTCAAGAAATAACAACTTGACTGAAACAGAATTTTTGAACGTTAAAATGTTGTTGAGAGACTATATCAGAGATGTGGTGATTCAGTTTTATGGGGATTATTGAGGCTGTTTTAGCTTGATGTCAAGCAGTCTTGTATAACATCTTATCCATCAATAATCATTGGAGAAAAGTTCAAATATAATGAGAATATAATATTCTGGCTATAGCTAAAGGTGCGATGACTTACAAAGAGTAGCAGGAGGCATAAAGCAGGGCTGAACGATATGGCCTCAAATAATATGAACAAGATAAACGCTCATATTTAAATATTTACTTCATCACCACCTTCTGGCTTTGTTCTGGTTCCTCTGTGTCCACTTCAATTACAGTATGACCAGTTTAAGACAATGGGCTGTAAGCTTATTGGTTGTTTAAACTTCTGGTTGTGTAATATAAATAATTTTAGGATGCAAGGAGTTAAATAAGGAGTAATTTGATCACTTCTGTTTAACATCCAGCAACATCAGATTCTTGTCCCTGTCAAATCTCTTTTTCTCTCAAAACTTTTCTGGCCTGACTCTTCATCGTTCTTGTCAAAATAAATTGTAAAACAAATGACTCCAAATTAACAGAGTTTGTGGAAGATGTTGAAGTCAGATAAGCAGCCCATTGTTGGGCTAACTGCCACTCTGACTCATTAAGGACAAGTGCTTTACTGCAGATAAGGAATGAAAGGAGCAACACCCAGAATACAAATACGAAAACAGTGCTTTGCAGCATTACAGCAGATGTAGTTTATGTACTGCGAATATCTGACCTGCTTCTTTACAGGATTAGAATAATAACATATAAATACTCTGGCCAATAAATTCCAGCTATAGTTAGATGGAGAAGGGCACTCTGGGTAGGATGTGATGAAATTCAAAGTCATGATGTGAGCAGGTGGTGGGTACCTTTTCCGTAGGAGTATGTGAAATTCAGAGCTCCGCAAGCTGGTAATGGAAACATAAGGCAGCTCAAACTCCTGTAGCTTCCGCACAACTGAGAGAGAGAGAGACAGAATAACAGAGAGAAAGAGAGAGAGAGAGAGAGAGTAAGTGACGAGCACAGCTCCAGTTAAGTCCCAAGGACATTCGGATCATGGTGGTGACAACAAACGAGGGATGGGAGAACTCCATCTGGACAGGTCCCAGCAGGCTTAAACTTTGTGTGTGCATGTGTGTACACACTGCGAGTATTTAAATGTAGGGGAAAAAGATAATGGGCTCCACGTGTGTGTATGTTTGTCCCTAATCTGCAGCTGGTTCGTTGCAGCCCGTTCCCTAAGGAGAGTGAAGGAGATCTCTGGTGCTAGCTAAGGCTGCTGCTGCGTATCCAGGCATCAATAAACATGCACAACACGGCAAATCTGACGAGTGAAAAGCGCTGTAGATCGCCATTATGTTTGTAAAAATGTGTTTATTCCTTTATGGGCAGAGATGCTGTGTGCAGGAAGCAGAAAACACATGCTGGTTGCTTTAATGTTGGAAATCTCTGCAGGAATAGAGAAAACAGATACAAAGTGAATGCTTGAAATGCTTTGGAACATTTTTAGGCAAAATAAATTGTCAGTGGGAAACTGCAAATAAATAAATATATAAAAGAAGGAAGAAAGAAGACCAGCGCTGATTTTTCAAACCCCATACTGGTTCTTCTAAACGTGTCTTTGCATATTTTACACCATAGATTGATTTACACGCAGACGTCTGGGAAACTTGATGCCTGTCAGAGAGGGATTGATTTCTTCTAGCTATCCTGTTATATCAATACTAACACTGGTTTTGTTTGATCTGAGTCCCGCTGTGCCAGAGTTGAGTCATATTTAAAACTCCAGCCCTTCTCTTTAATACCGCTCAAATTTTTCAGTTTTCTGTGACTGTGCCAAGAATACGCAGCATGCCTGCCATGTTTACAGATTCCTCCAAGTTCACCTGGCACCATTTTTAGCCTGGAAAGGATTTGGCGTGAGGGGTGGGGGGTGGGGGAACATTTGGCAGGTGGACGAGAGAAGAAGACAGACGAGAACCTTTGGGACCGAGCGGGATGGGTTTGACCCGACTAGGCTGTGATGAAATGGAAAAAGGGGACTGGAAAACAAATGTCTTGATGTGGAAAGTTTTGTGCCTGTGCCACTGTGGTATTCCGAGAGATAACACATGCAGATGCAAATATTCTTCTAGAATTTGATTCGCTCCTTTATTTATAGAGCAAACAAATATGCCGGCATCTTCTGTGTGCTGGTGTCTGTGTGTATATAGATTCACTGTTCAGTTATTTTCAACACCCATCTATGCGATTCCAATAAAGCACCTTTGTCATATTAATACAAGACATGTACAGCATATAGTCGATCTGCACTAACCATGTATAGCATATAACCAAGCACTAGAATTAATTACATATACTGTAGATCAGGAGTATGGTCCTCCTTTTGTTCAGTTTCTAGTTAATATTTTGTTATTTATATTTTCTATTAATTATTTCTTATCTACCTCTTTGAGTGACCTCATGTTGTTTCTTTTGCTGTGACACTGCAGTTAGCACGTATTAAAGGTGAAATATATGATATTTTCAGCTACATTGCACTAGAGCACCAGCATCTCAAACCAAAACAAATGCAAACGTTTCAGAAGCATATTTTAGTGTACTGTTTAGCTGTAATATGAGAATGATTTTGACCAGGCCGCCTTGTTGAAAATGGACGCATGTACTAACATGCGCCGTGGCCGGACCGGCTACCAAAACAAAGAACAGAGAAGCTCAGATTGCAACACACACAGAGAGAGTGTGCCATCATTCTCTGTAGTAACATTTCTGCTAGGTTAATGTTCAAAATCTCATATATTTAACCTGGCATAGTGTTAACAAAAAAACAAACAAAAAAAAACCGCTAAATATAAATACAGAATATGAGAAAAACTATAATAATTATACATCCCTACATCAGATAGATACAGGCATAAAATTTATGAGGGTAGCTATCACCAATACATTTGCCCAAACTCAAAACAATGTAAACAAAAGTGATTTCTCAGCCAAAACAAATACATTTTTTATCCTGAAAACACTGTGTGAAGCCGAGTGCGCCACTCTAAACACAGCACAAACCAGCCAACGAGCACACAGAAGCCTGGCTCTCACTGAGCCACTGAATGGATTATGCATTCCAGCCAGAGATGCAGCAGGAACTCAGATACAGTCGGTAGAACTCTCGTGGGGCTATGCAATTGTTCTTTTTTTAATTAAACTACAGTACATCTCCAAACAGTGAGACAACTGTACGCTTCCCTGTCAGGATTATAGAGTGAAAAGCGAATTATAGTCAAAAGCATGAATTTACAGTACATCATTTCCTTTGGCTACCAGGAAAGTTATTCTTCAGTGGAACATAATAAACGTTATAATTTTTTATTCCAACTTGTAGATCGTTTTTTTAATCTGTTTGTCAGAATTATTTGTCCGCCAAGTATGACTTGTGTGTCTCTTGAGAGAGTTCTTTGGCTGACCTGATAAAGTACTCTAAATTTATGTTATTTTATCAAAGCACTGAGTGTGCTGCACATTTATTTTGCCTCGATAAACAAGACTGGTTATCTGATGGTTTTCAGCTGCACTGTTTCATAAAAAGAGAAGCCCTTCAGATGCTGATATGAAATTTCTGGAAATATAGTCCAGGGCGACTAAATAATCAGCAGGGATAAATTATGGATTTCTTTCCCTCTCACATTTTTATTAAGCAATAATGAATCATATAAATGGGACATTATACTGAATTCTTTCAGTATATGAATATGAGATGTTTTCATCCCTAGAAGTTGGTGTTGAGACTTACATGTTAAACCTCCATCCACACCCTCACGGATGAGGAACAGACTGAAGTAACCAACAAGGTCATCTGGAAGGTCAAGCTTTGTTGCAACAGCCTGCACAAAAGGTGAGAAAAAGAGATTTCACGATCAAATTCAATGAATTGATCCCTTCACCTGATTTTTCATTTCACAATAAGTTAAGAAGAATGAAGATAAAACTGTTTGGAGATAGATAAGATTTTTAAAAAAGCAGAAAAAAAGCAGCATTCAGTGGAAAAAGTGGAAAATGGGATTTTTTTTTTTTTTGCACTGAAGATTGAAATATGAAGTAGGTCAATGTGGTATAAGCACAATCATACTTTACCATCTTTATTAGACAACCAACTGTAAAGTAGCAGATTTGAAATGGAGGAGGATTTAGTGAAAAACACGTTGTAGTCTTAAACAGGATCAACATTGAATGTGCTTTATTTTGAAATTTGACCTGCTGTATTATGATTCAATTTCAAGAGCCTTTCGTTTGCCAAATATAATAAACATTTCAGTATAATGAAACAAAAAAACTGACTTTTGTTTGGTTCTTAGTGTGCAGATACGGAATTTGCATTTTTATTCATGAAGATGAAATTCATGCAAGCAGCTACCTTCTGACTAGAAAATGACAATGTTTTTTATCAGGAGGACAAAAAAATATTTCCAAGATCTGCACAAAGCTTTATAGTTACATTCTCACAAGGCTTCCTCTGGAAAGAAAAGTCTATGTTTACTGATACGTGTTCTGCACCATTATTTCTTCTTTGACCTGCCTTTAACTTCGGTAATTTTACTAAAAACAAACATATGCTTCAAATTTAAGAGCAACTGTTGTCAAGCAAACACACACACACAGTATGAAACTCTGATGTGACAGATATATTCTGCTGTGAGCCCTTCTGTGCTGAACTGAGGTTAACTGTGGTTAAACTTTTATAAAAGCACTTTAACAGCACTCTAACAAGCTTGATTTACAGCCAAGAGCGACAAAGGACATCATGATGAAACATGTTTACTGTGAGGTTTGTTCAACATATTCAAATTGGCAACGGTGTCAACATTTATTCCTGTTTTGGTTCAACTTCACTTGTCAAGGAATTTCAACACCCTACTTAATGTCTTGAGCTTTTGTTTTGTAACCATTCTTTTTGGTTTGATTCACCCTGAAGTCCTCTGATCTTTGCTTTGGCAGCAAAGAGGGTCTATATAAATAAATGTGACTTAATTTGATACTCGATGGTGTCCTTAAAAACATCAGAGCTCACAGAAGAGTCTACATCAATACAGCTTGAAGGAAAACCAAGGTGCGTCAGCAATATTACAGATCAAATGCGCAACATCCAAACACTGCAAAGGTTGATACTGAATCATAAAAGAGTTAATCAGATCTAGATCATATCCTGTTATAAACATACTTATATTACTTCTATACTAAAGAGGATTATTTACTATATGTGCCATCAATCATGATTGAAACATTCAGCCATGTGCACTTTTAGGCAGCACCCTGAATACACTTGTTTTCATTGCAAATGTTGAATTTGTATAACTTGTTTTTGGCATATTGAATTAAAATTGTATGTTGAGTACTGGCTGGAAAACGGTGTGTTTGTGCACTCTGGCACTTACATCAAGGACGTCCTCCGTCTGATCTGAGGTCAGAATGTTGACTGTAACCTTCTGACCATTGGAGAGGCAGATGTCTAGAGCAACTTCTTCTGTGGGAATCTGCTGAGTCTCCTGTGGGAAGGACACAGTGACAAAACATAACAGGCTTTCCTCCAACTTCATGGGTAAGCTCCATGTTTTCATTCCTGTCGGTCAACAACAAAATCACACCGAATCACACAGGCAGAAAAAGAAAACATGCTGGTCAGAGAGAAGGTACATTTCTAGTAGACAATGAAAACAAAACATACAAGCTAGCTACCCATTCCATACCTACACTTTTCATAAAGCTCAAACAATCCCACCATTTTATATTTATCAACTTCTGGTATAGTCCCAGGCACTAACTCATTAATTGATTGTTTCCATTATCAATTATTCTCCAGATTTGTTTAAAAAATTGTTTATATTGTATCCAAAAAGTGTCAACATGTACTGTATATCCCAACTTCTCAAAGCCCAAAGTGATGTCTTGTTTTGTCTGACTAACAGTCTAAAACCTAAAGATATTCAGTTTACTATCATAGGAAAAAAAAACAAAAAACAGAAAATAATGTTGGCACGTTTTCTTAACTGATAAAAGAGATTTCCGCACACTTTGATCTGTGCAGTGTTTCACTTTATTTTGGGCTTTTAGCCAACAGTTTCCAAGAGGTGGAGTTTCTACCACCCGAATGTGGACATGTGTATCAGATACTGCCAATGATTAGAACCTGCCTGCACATTGTTGAATCATGTTAACTCTGATAAAGGTCTGAAAGATCAAAATAAAGGTAACACTACACAGATTCAAGTGCACAGAAATTTCTTCTATCAGTTTGGATTCACTTCGATGTTATCAGCACCTTAGCAAAGATTCAGCCAGGTAGAGCAGTGGTCATCCTACATTATCGGCATATTTTCTTAAAAAAAGGAGTCAAAACAATTCATTCGAAACTGTTGCAGATTCATTTTGACTAATTGTTGCAGCTCTAGTAGTCCCATCCATTTATTTTCCTCCTCTCAGCTCACACAGCCATGAAGGAAACTGTATTTATTAGCACTGCTGTGTTTGTGCTTTTGTTCAGTCCTTAACTGACTGGACGATGGAACAAAAACCCATAAAATCAATAAATATAAGTAAGGGAATTAAACTGAACTGCCAAAACCTATGAATATTTGAAAAGTCTAAATAACAGCTTCTGAGCTAATATTGAGAAGTATGAAATCTTAAATTGGATAGCCCCAGCTTCTCCTGTCCCCAGGCAGTCTCTCACCACTTCTGCTGTATCATCTCTTATCTTCCCTGTTCCCTCAGCGGGGTCTCCAGGCACATCCCCACCACTAAAGGACAACGCCGGGTGGTAACTCATCGCAACACAGATTAATGAGAAAGAAGACAGAGGAGGAGAAGCAGGAGGGCTGTGACGTGGCTGCAGACAGATGAATCTTCTCCGTGAAGGTTATTGGATTTACAGCCCTCCTGGCAACACAGGTCACAGCTTGAATAATGTTGAATCAAACCTCACCATCAGGTCTGAATAAGTCATTGACCCACTGTGTGTCTGAAATAGCCTTTTTCTGTCAGGCAGCAACAACACGGCATGAGTTTGTGCTCTAAAAGCATCGTCCTCTTCAGCTAAAGAACACACTTTTTGGCAAAACTGGTGGGATGAATCATTAGACTTAGACTTTTATGTTGTTATTCAGTTTCATGTCTTGCGTAATCACTTCACATGTTTCGGCATGAGCCAAACCTAACCTGACACACTACCTTACAAGTACAGATGACACATCCCACAATAAGAGTACACGCCGCCATGAACTGCGACAAACTATAAGAATACAGCTACCTCATTGACAACGGTAATAATTACTAGCGGAGACATCAGCCTTTTGGGTCGAGGAGCATGCCGTACCTCCTCACAGGCCTTTTGACCATGTTGACTCGACAGAAAACAGCCTGATGCTACCTGCATTACCAACCTGCTGTGCTTTCCTTAAGAAGCTGTTGAACATCTCACTGGCTCCAAGCAAGGGATCCTGACGCACTGTAAAAAAAAAAAAAAATGAAGAGGAGAGAAATTAAAGAAACCACGACAGCAACATTAATTACAAATTTGTCTTATGTCACTGAAATGGAAGGAGCAGTGGAAGTCAAGGAGAGATATGTTTGGGTTTCAACTGACAGTTCAAACATAGTTTGGGTTTTTAATAATTCAGTTCAGATGCAGCTATTTCCCCAATTCCTCAGAATTTTACTCTTATCACAGTTTAATTTTGTTACTGTGAAATGGGTTTGACCTTTCCACACATTCGTCAAGGCAATTTAGCTTAACGTGCAAAAAAAAAAAAGCAAAAAAGCATGCACTTTATGGCGGGAGGTCAGTAAGAAAAAGTTATCTGGCATAGATTCGATAAAGTGTTAATTATTACAAACCATTTTCATCACGTTGTAAGATTCGGTAAATGATAGACGAGATGAACAGCTTCTCTCTATTTTGCTCATGTCTTTGGTTTTCTAATGAGGCAGTTCTCAGTTGCAGAGCAGTGCATTTAATGATCAGCACGATAACCCTGTGACTTCAATATGACTGTGTGTGACAGCCTGTGCACTATTGTCCATTTACAAATGAGTCTAACCCTTTTGACAAATTGTCAAACTTCTGAGCCATCTGCGTCAGAACAGATTGTGTTTGCGGCAGTTAATTTTCCATAACTATGCAAAAAGCCATGATGTAACCAAGTAAACTTGAAGCCAAGAACACCCTGTGTGTGTATACTCCCAGACTATGAGCAAATACACACTCAAACAACGCTTCCTTGTTCTGCTGTAACTGCTGGTGCTTGAGAGGATTAAAACAAACCCTCGGCATTGCTGCCAGTTCCACTTATTCATGTGTTTGTTTGTGCAGAAAGTTCCCCCTCGACCGGTTTACAAAATTTTGGTAATATGCTCAAAACCTCGCAAAATGGGACATGAAACTCCATTTGGTTTCCTGAACATGATTTAAGACTTGCAAAAGTAAGCTTTCAAAACGGCATGTTTACTGAAAAAAATAACTAAAGTGTCTCTCCTGGTGGAAAGAGCAAAATCTTAAGTATTCTTCATGGAATTCAGTTTTTAATGCATAGAAAATCTAAGTATCCATAGAGGTGGCACATCATTGCCAGAGGATTCAAGCCCATAAAACCTTTAAAAACCCTGACATCCTGACTGAGCATTTATTTTTTGTTTGTCAGCACAACTCTTTGGCTCGGTGTCGCAGGTCTCTTTGTGCTCAGATCATCAATTCTTTTACACTTTTATGTGGCATGAAGAGAGCAGTGTGTGGCTAGACACCCTGCAGACACCAGACCAACTCATTCTTGTGATTGTTGTGGAGAAGCAAACATTTCAAGGAAAACTGTGCTGTCCCCATACTTAAAAGGGAAAATAAATTTGTCAGGGATATGTGTACTGCAATTCAGAGAAGATTGGTATCCAATTCAAAACCTGACAAAAACAACGACATTGTCGCTGGAATTTAAATTCAGACCGAACTGACGTGAAATGCAAATCAAGTCATCTGTAGAAAGCCCATTCAGAATGAATAACTTACCAGCCTGCATGTATTTCTCCAGCTGTTCTCGTCTCTGTTCGACCTCAGCAGGAGTCAGTGTGAAGATCTTCTTTGGGGGGAATGCAGGCACGACATTGCTGCCATATTCTTTCTTTAACTGTTGAGACAACACAAGTTGGGAAGGTGAGACATAACTTCTTATGGCGAAACCAATTACCTTCAGCACAGAGAAGCAGTCTCTCAAATTCAAGACATGAGGATTAATTTTTTCTAAGAGTACATTCATGAGATGAATCACAGGTTGATTTTAAGCACCATTGTACCGGCTAGCTAGTGAAGTTTCCATGCTTAACGCACACACACGCACATACACACACATCTGGAGCCCTGAATGTCGAGCATTTCCAAGTTTACTTTGTCTTCCAGCTTCTTGACTCATTTTTTCCCATTTTCTATCATCTGAGGGCTGGTAGCTTTCAACCGTGGAAGTAAACTTGGCACTCACAGATCGAACATCAAATTTGCTTTAACCTGCAGGCAAAAGCTGTACATCCCACTCATCATTAAGAATTCACTGACATTTTTTTCTCATTAGAAAAACACTCAGGTCCTGCACATATGGCACTATGAAGGTATGGCGTCAGTGGGCAAGAATGGAATAGAGGTGATTTCACCTCAACACACTGCCCCCAGTATTTTCAGCACATCAGAGCCAGCCAGCACTGGTTACACATACAAATCAGTTCTTGTAGCCATACACACTAAGCAGAGGTTACAGATGCATCAGAGTCAACCTGAGCTTGTGTGGCTTCTTTTTTTTTTTTTTAGCAAAGCTAAGGTGTCACTGTCAACTTTAAACTGGATCTAGCAGAAGTGTGACCTTGCTACAAGTCTTTATAGACGAGAAGACAAGAGAAACAATTAACATTCAAATGTTCTCAGCAAATAACTGTGCGGAGTGTGTGCCCCCACAATCGCCAGAGTGCTTTGGGGGTCATGAGTACGCCACAGGAGGCCCTGTGGAGTTTGTTTTTAAAGATTTGAGTTTGTCTACCTCACACCCTGTTGCCTGGCAACTGTCAGATTGGATAACACAGACTTGAGGACGGAGATAGCAAAGTTTGGCCCTTGCTGCTTATTTATTGTGTGAAAACAGGAGACTGAGCACTTCTGTAAGACTGTGTTATATGCTGTGGCATAGTTTTTATAGCACAAAGAACTTGCAGGTAGAAATCCAGCAAATAAACCCTTCTCTAACTGATCATCTACCCTGCAAGATTTACAAAAAAAAAAAAAAATGTTAGGCACTTTCACAAGTAAGTTCATTTTTAACCACAACACTGCAGAAAAACAAGTATGTGCTGAATACACTAATTGCCTAATTACAGCTCTAAGAAATAGCTCTGTGTAAAGCTTTGCCGAGCCAGAGACCAAAAAATGTCTTCAAACCAAGCAATTCTACACTTTCCAACAACATTTCTTTTTCAGATTAAGCACCTTTTTTCCCCAGCAGGTGAAGTGAAAGAAAGGCCAAGAACATTCCTTCCATGTCATCCACCCCCTCCAAACCCCTCCACAATACTGCCTCATTTACATGCAATAGTTTGCACTCTATGAGGAATAACAGCACAAGAATTTAAGCCACTGTGCTCGTGATTCAGAGCGATGGGAGGCTGGTGTATCGACCGTATGACACAAAGACGAAGGAAAGGTCATGCTGGATGGATGTGGTGGCATTTATGCAGCTTTGAGTGCCACACACGTGCAGACCAGTCACTTCTGGTCCAAAGTACACTGACAGCAATGTGTATACTGTGATGTTTGAAAACTTACCTGTTCGTGGAGGCCAAGAAGTTGACTGTAGCGTACCCGACAGTGCAGTACGCCATTGACGTGGATGTTGTAGGCCTGTGGGAGAAAGTGGGGACTAATTAAAATGTGAGGAGAAAGCCTGTGTGAAGGTGTGACATTGTGCAGAAGCAAAATGTCTAAATAAAAGAATTAAATATTATGTAAATATATTTTGAATGAAATGCAGAAAAATATAAAAAGAAATATTTTAATGCACGGTTAATTAAATTAAGTAAAAGAGGTAACTGGTAAAAGAGGGTGAAACAACATTTAACATCCCAGAACACCTAGAACAGAAGTTTCATTACTGATTTCCCTCAAAACAACTACAGTCTTCATCCTTCTCATGTCACCACTGAGCGTTTCCTGGCTCTTTGTTTTCATTTGAAGGACTAAAGAGAAGAAGTGTGAATTGGATTCAATCAAACCTCACTGACTTCAAAAAAGGGGAAACAGAACCTGCTGCACATTTTTCCAATCAAACCAGCTTCTCCGTGCATTATGCAGAAGCTACCAAATACAAAAAAAGCAAGGATCGCATGTGGAATTTTTAATTATTTCTCCGAGACACCCCTTGTTTGTTTTGCCAGACAGAACGGGAAATATTACTCCTCACTCCTCTGCAAAACCACCATTTGGAACCAGGAATCCAAATATCTGCTTGCTGTCAAGTTTAGAGCCTCTCTCAGAAGTAAATCTATTTTTCATGTCAGACGCCGAGTCATTAAGTGTTGGGAGTGACACTAAACCCCTAAGAATATCAAAAAGAGAGTTTAGTTATGCCCTCAGGAAAAGAAAAAAAATCTTTTAAGTTTGCCCAAACACAGGATCACTTACAGAACCCCTAAACTATTAAAAGAATTAAGTGTTTTTCACAAGGTGCCACAAGTCTAGTGAACCAGCACTCAACACTGCCACTCTAAATACTAGAACTAAAACTGTCTTCATTCTTTAGAGTACTTGGCTGAAAAACATGGCACAGAAATTATTCCAACAAGGTCTGGCTAACATTGTGAAAAACAATCAGCGGCTTCTGTCACTTCCTATAAAAATCATGACAAAAATATATGCAGATGACTGATATCCTTCCCTTACTCTTGCTTAAGGAAAAATAATCCACAAAGAAACCGACTCATGACTATGATTACACCATTTTGTTATTGATAATAATATTCTCTCTTTTTAATTTGCCATTTAATATCGGCTTCCGGCAGGCTGTGTGCAGCTCTGGCCACTAATGAGAGGAAGTGTGTTCTGTATGCTTGTAGAAGGGTTTTCCCATTTGGGTGTCAAAGCACAAACTGTCCGGGCTTTAATCTCTTTCCCCTTCTGTCTCAATGAATATTTATAGTCAACGGGGAAGGGTCATCTATCAAAACAACAACAAAAAAAAAGAGATTTGAATACTCCTGACCACACTGTTGCATGCAGTGGTACATGCCATTGTCGACTTATGCAACAAATCAATAGGAAAACAAATTAAGTAGAAGCTAAAACTTCTAGAGGGAAAGAGGAAGGCTAAAGAATTTGGAGGAAGGCCAGTGAATGAAGTGAAAGCTGTATATGTAGGCAGTATTCGGGCAGGAAGGAAGAATGAGTATGCAGAATGTCTTGGCTCTGTTTGATAACACACAAAAATGACCCTCAATTATTTTTTTAATTGCAAGCAGTTCAACTCAGGGAGAGCTTGACGGGGAGAATTGCTTTCAATATAACCACTATGATCTATTTCTTTATTCTGCACACATTTCTACACACCAACTCCAAACCAATATGTATTTAAACACAGTTTTTTTTTGGTTCCTGGTCGGATGTTCTTCTGGTCAAAACCATTTTGACTTGATGAAGATACAACTGGGAACAAAAAAAACCCTGCACCTACATGTGACAGGATGAAATCAGCTTCATTAGGAGGAATTCTAAGGTGCAGACATTTTAAGAATCATCTCTGTGCTTGTTGGGTGCTAACTGATGAAGGCATGCTGTTGAGTATGACTTTCATGCTTTGCCAAACTAGAAACAAAAACAGAGAAACTTGCTCATATCTAAGTCCTAACCTGTTTCTCATCTAAAGTGAATGAGTCACCATCACTTACAGTAGCTCCAACATCTATCTCTCTTTTGCACACCCACAAACACCAAAAAAAACAACTATAAATACTACATGAGCCACAAATCTATTAGACATTTAAGGAAGTGTGAGCACTCAAAAAGATTTGTCTGTGCTTGCACAGCAATCGCACCACATTAACAAAAAAAAAAAACTGCAGCCGTTGTTATTGTAAAGAGCACTGTGCAACCTCAGCAGATTATGTGGCCTACTGGTTCCAAGGTACACACAGCCCATCTCTCAGCATTATAATCAAGCAAAGTCCCTTCCTGTGGACAAGTGACAGGAAGGTCATAATGACAGTCACAGGACTGCCAGCTGAGAGGCAGAAAAACTGTTGCTTTAAAGTTCCCACTGCGGCACAGACTGAAAATGCGCTCAGCCAGGTGAAAGAGGAGCCAGAGACAGCACCTGAAATACTCAATTTAGATTAGCGAGAGTAGGTGCTTGCAGGACGATGTAGGTGGGAAATAAACGGCATTAGATCAAAATCAAATTCCTGCACGTATAATACTGTTCGTTTATGTCCAAAGATAATTGTGTACTTCTTGAGGCAGCAGGGAGACTGAACACAATGACATGTTCAAATATTAATGAGCTTATTCCCAGAGGGGGGGGGGGGGGG
>JBBPCS010000238.1:6476115-6504099 GCA_037974645.1 Hollardia meadi
TAATAATAACTTTATTTATAGAGCACTTTTCAAAACAGAGTACAAAGTGCTTTCCAAATAGAGCAGGTCTAGACCATCCTCTTTAATTATATAGACAGAGACACTATAGATACTATTACTATAGAGAATAGTATCCATAGTAACTATTACATTAAGTATACGACCAAGGACAATGATGTAATGACTATGATGATGATGATGATGATGACAAAAAATTTTCACAGATAAAAACACAACAGATAGAAACAATATGATGAGTTAAACCAATGTAGGAAAAGGCAAGAATAGATAAAACATATATATATAAAAAAGAATTGCCAACTAAATAAAGGATCATTTGAATATTTACAGTTTTCTTGTAATATTACTGCTACCATACCTTTATACCTGTTTTCTTGGTCTTCTTAATTACGACCTTCATTCTTTTCCCCAGAAGCTTAGGTGGAGCACTTAAAGTACATCATTGTTAGGTTGAGCAAACTAGTTTTTCTGCTTTATCAATGTGTATATAAACAGACCTTCCCACTGCGTATTGCTGCCGGTGATAATAATGTAGCATTTGTGCCTGTTTAATACCAATTCCCACACCTCTGCAGCTTTTATAAACAAGATCTACATCATGTTAAGTTTGTAATGTAAAGTTATGTTTTGTTAGTCTGTCAACATGGCTTTTTGTTTGTCAGGTTGGATCTGTCCAACTGTTCACTAAGTCACGTGGAGGATCTCCAGGGAGCATCAACGGCATTAATGATGTATGTACAGTAAATAGTTTTATTCCCTTTTGCACAATATACAGAGTAGTGTACAGACAAAATAACACAAAACCATGTCTTAGTGGCTCTGTGAAGTTATCTTTAAGGAGAGAAGAAGACGGGTGCTCATCACTACTGTACATGTTGATTCTGCTTGATTTTACACTCCCTGTTTCACATGAAAACTTGTTGTAGACTTCTGCACTCAGGGGGAAAGTGTGGGCGATTCCTTAGTGTTGATAAGATCAATGAAATAGCCAGCTCAAGTACATAATTAGAGCACATCCGGTATAAGGAATGTATGAACATGTCTTATTAATTTTTTATTATTAATATGTATATGGAACTACTTGTCTTTGCCCTTCCAAAAGTTTTTTTTTTTAAACTTTATAAACTTTTGCTTTGCAGAGACCTCTCACTCAACCCCATTGTCAACATCAGTAACACAATATTTCAAGGATTTATTGACTTAAATTACATGTAAGTATACTGGTGCAAAAACAGAGCTTAAACTATAGCAGCTGCTCATGACTATATGGTTGTTGTTTTGTTTTTTATTTCTTTGCAATCTATTGGTGTCTCTGCAGGATTTTGCCACAAGACATAGTTTGTCCAGGAGGCAACACTTCTTGGGACAAGGTGGAGGTCAGAGAGGGAAATCGTCTCTGTGAAGGCCAGAAAGACATGTGCAACCAGACGGGTCAGCTGTGTAAGTTCCCATCTGACAATCTTCTAAGGTGGTGCAAAAAAAACCTAAAACTTCCTTCTGGTAATACCTGACATCTCCATTCATCTCATGATATATTGACAATCCTTAGCCATTAACTGTCCTGAGAACTCCCTCTGCGCCCCCTATGGCCCCGGCTTCTTTGAGTGCAGCTGTACTGACAACTATCATGGATACAAGTGTCTTCGGGAGGTCAGTTCTGCAAACAGCTTTCACTGAATTGCACTAAAGCACTTTAAACTGCTTTTCTTGTATGTAAGGTTTTACAAATTAAGTTTTTTATTCTTATTATTATTACGCACCAGTTTAATACCGTGCACTTGAGTCTTTTGTTTGTTTTATTGTGAACAGGGGGAGTTCCCAGCCCTCCAGGTGTTTGGGCCTCTCGGAGTGTCTACAGTTGTGATCTCTTTCCTGCTGTGGTTCACCCAGAGACGTAATGCCAAGTCACTCTGAGGCTGAACTGCAGTCGACATCTTTAAGTGCAATGATCCACTGAGCTGAAACTGACTTTTCTGAAAGGGAAATGCTGACAAAAAAAAAAAAAAAAGTCTGAGGTGACCCCAGACTTCTTTTAGAAGTTGTTTTGTTTTATTCTACACCTTTTTGGGGGCAGCTACCTTTTAACTGGCACTGACGTTTTGTTTTTTTTACTGTCAGTGCAATTTTAGAGAGAACATCAATTGAACACTTGTGGCTGCAAGTTTAAAATTTTTGAAAAATAGTACTACTGTTATCACTTTAATTCTATTTTTAAATGCAGTCAACTGACACGATATTAATGGAGAGGTTCTGAAGATTTGCTCGCTGTTAACTGTGCCAAACATGCACTGAATGTGTATCTACATATCTTTACATATTAGAGGACATTTGTAGCATTTGAAAAATTGTTTGCTGCATGTTGAACATGTACTTTACTCAGAGCAAAAGCCAAGTTCACCATATGAATTGTGATGCGAATTGTTAAAAATGTCAAGTTTAACTGACCTATGCGCTTTAAGGTTTTCTTTATTAAGTTATGATTACTACAGAATGTTTAGTACCTGCTGTTACATTTTGCATGTTTCGACTCCAGGATGAAACGACACTCAAAATGCTGCGTGGCCACTGTTTAACGTGTCTCGTCATCGTGTCGTTTGTCCATCGGTCACATGTGGTAACTTGGAAAATGTCTCAATGTTGATGGGCGAATACGTTTTGATGGTTCTTCCCAGTGATTCAGGATTCTAATAAAATATTCAAACCAATTCTTATGTTGCTTTGCTCGAGTTACCATGAAATTGTACACATGCAAGCATTTGTTCATTTGAACCTTTGTGTCTGAAAGTGTCACCTAATTGGCAAAGACATACAGTGTCGTAAATACTCCCGTTATCCTGTTCAATTGACAAGGCCATTAAAAGTAGTCTGAAAGATTTTATGCAAGCCATAATATTCCTGGAGATACTGCAGTTCCAACTGTAATTAGGGAACCATTTCTGGCGAGTTTAAAACTGCGTGCTGTGGTTGATTATTGGACCATGTTGCAAACCACAATGGAAAAGTTCTGCTCTAGATACTTGGCAATAAAATGTTCTGTTAAAAAAGAGTTCATAACATGGATCTATTATAACATCTAGCCTGTACCAAATATTAAAAAAGACAGAACCCTCTTCAAATCTCTGTAATTATCCAACTCTACTATAAAAACACACATGGACTCTGTTTAAAAAAGCGTATTCCATTTCAGATATATTTATTGCATGCCAAAAGCACGTTATTTTGTATTGTGTCCAAGCATTCGAGCACACAAACTCCCTCATCATAAGCCTCTGGGCTTAGTTTGATGTGAGCAGGGGGTTGTTCACTGGTCCACGTTTTTGACTCGCAGCACCACAGGGACCGAGGTGCACGGGATCATTCCCAGATCTGTGATGACAAGGTCCACGAAATCAGGCGGCGTCACGTCATACACCAAGTTAAGCAAGCCAAGTGAGGGCACTTCCTGCCAGTGCTCTAGCTGGGTCTTCCCTGTGCGGGTCACAATGAGGTCATCGGGGTCATCTGGAAAAGACGGATGAAGATAAATTCAAACCGATTCTGACATCTTTATCTGATGTTTTGACGTGGATTGAAACAAAAGTAGAAAGCAGCATTTAAAGTGGCAGAATGAAACATTGAGTCACTTTAAAGAAAAAAACACGACAATAACAAGCCAACCACTGGCTATTTGTTCCATACCTAGTTCATTGGACACGAAGGAATCCGTCTGCACCCTTTCACAAAACTTGTAGGTCTCACAACACACCAGCACTGGCACGTTAAAGGCTTTGGCCACCAGAGCTATCTGCGAAGTCCCCACGCGAGACATAACGTAGCCGTTGGCCAGCAGAGCGTGAGCACCGAGGAAAACCTTTGATACCTACAAGGTCCAAGTTCAAGGTGTTATTATGAAATATCCACACACACACACAAAAAAAAACAGTGACATGCAAGTAAGGTTAAAAAATGTCACTGTTTTGTTCTTGCCTCTGGAAGGATGTAAGAGACAGCCGAGATAAGGACATATGTGCAGCTGATGCCTCTTTGGACCAAGCGTCTCAAGGCCTCCCGGCCCTCCAGTCGAGGCCTGCTGTCCACCACGATGACACGGAACTTCCTGCTCTTCTCAAAGGCCTCGCACAGGATGTGGTTGACCAGCGACGAGCTGGAAATGAAAGGAGGGGATGTAAGAAGAGAATGTGGAAGGAAGGTGGGAGTTTTAAGTTGTGACACACAAAAAAGGGAAGAGTTCAAAAATAAGATTTTAGCTTTGGATACATACTGTAAGTGTTGCATTTATTGTCACATTAGGCAATGCTTAATGTTCTCTCTTTTTTTCCTTGAATGTCAGCTTTAAGTGGCTTACCATCCATAAATTAGGATGACATCTCCATCACTGATCTTTTCAATAGAGTACTTGGCAATGGCTTTAGCAGCAAGGATGATCTTCTCATTAATGTAGCACTCAATACACATCAGCAGTTTGCTCTTTGCCTAAACAGAGAAAAGGAGAATGCATGAGGGGGAGAAGAGATGGAAAGTGCAAATCACTAACATTAAGTCTATGTTATCTATGGAATATGTTAGTGACAACATAACATCTACATTATGAGAAAAACAAGTGTGACAGTAACCTCTTCTTCTTTGCATTGACTAGGAATATTGGAGATCTCTTTCTTGATGTATTTGATTGCATTACCCATGCTGGCTGACAGAGGGCGACATTGATTCAAAAAACTGCAAAAAAAAAAAAGACAAAAGGACAAAAAGAATCATTTTGTGTTTAACTGTGAAATTTAACAGTTATTTTCTTAAATGTCTAAGTGACAAATTAGGACAACAATTCATAGTAAAACCTAGAATTTAGTCAATCTAATATAGTGACGATGCATGACTAAAATTGGAACACTTTTTGTACCTGATATAAGGTTTCAGCTTGTTGACCAAGTCTCTAGATAGCTCTTCATTTGGAGGTGTAGTATAGTCCCTTATTACCTGAAGAGAGAAACATTTTTTTTACTTTGTTTAGTTCACAATAAAAAATGTCAACTTTGCGGTAGAAAAAGCAACTTCTGGAGAAAAGAATGGCTGTTGAAAGACCGAGCTGCATTACTGGACGGACAGCCAGGAGCTTCAAGCTGGACTGTATAACTGGGAGATGCACAGCATTAATAGCTTAACTTTAAGTATGAAGAGTTGGAACAATAGGAAAGGGTAAAGGGGGCACGATATAGTGTAAGCAATAAAAGGTGTTAAAATGAGAATTATATTTTAGGGACTTAAATGAGCTGAAGTGTACAGAGAAGGAGTTGAGGTATCCCTCAAGAGTTCTAGTTGGAATAAGGGGAAAACCATCACCTGAGGTCTAGGTGTAAAAATAGAAAAGTCATGGAGACTTTTATTTTGAAAGTCTTCAGCACTCCTGAAGCCTGCCATAAGCTTCTGCTACATTTTGGGGCTTTTATTATGAAAATCCAGCCTACTTCAGGGCCCCCTCAGTCAGTTCTTCTCTTTGCCTGGGGGGCTTTTACGTTGAATATCTTTCAAATCATAAACAAGACCCCCCTGGTAATCTCCTGTTGCTGTCTGAGGCTTTTATTTAGAATATCCAGCTTACACCACCCTGTTGAATTGCTTGCTCAGCAGTAACCAACCACCAATTTTTATTAGTTTAGATGCAACCCATCCTGAGTTTCCACACGTGTATCAAGAAGACAAGGTAACAGACAAAACTTGGAGTTTGTGTGGTCATATACAAAATCTTGCACTTTCATTGTGCTCGATTATAAACAGAATGAAACAAATTCAACCTTGCTGTGTTGTTGCTTGACAGTCTGTGCTCTGTACCTGTTTGAAGGCATGCAGCAGGGCGACAGAGCGAGCGTTGGATCCTGCCACAATGCCCTGTGAATACTGGAGACCCAGTCGAACAATAGCAGGATGAATCACTGTGGAGGGAATGCTGCAACAGACAAAAACAAAAAATAAATCAAAGTCAAAAAATAATCAGTGAGATTTAAGGAAATCTTCACAGATTAAGACACATTATTGGCACTACATAAAAAAAACTCTTCTCAGACAACACAAACAACCTACTGTACCATATGGTATTTTGTCAGTTTACCCGAGTTGCTGTGTCAGAGGGGATTTGCGACTGTACTGGTGGAGATGAGAAAACAGGCTGACTTTATAACCGTAGTCTGACCGGAGGGGGATCTGAAATAAAGTAGATTGGAGAGAGATTCAGAGGTTAAAATTGAGATCAGGACATAATTCAATTCAGAATTGTTCATGTTTAAAAAAAAACTTTAAGTTTCGTCATTTTGTTATAAACACTCTCCAAAAACACAAACAGAACAATATGGAGTACAACCATAATCCTGCACAGCAAACAGCTCGGTGTTGTAGGTAAACACAACGAACAAAAAATAAGTTACAAACTTCGCAAACAAGCACTTCCCATCGACATCCCACCTCTGTCTCAATGGACCAAACAGTTTGCAACCATAACTTTTCATTGAATGGGCAGCGTTGTGAGTACAATTCTAATTACAGCTTAGCACACAAAGCAGAATTAGACAAATGTCAATGGCACACATTTGAGAAAGTCAGACCTTAACCTTTGTAGCAGCATTGTATTCTGGCGTCTGAAAGAAATGTTGGGTACAATCACATGCAATTATGACTCGTGGTTACGTGAGGTTGCAGTGAGTGACAATAAACATGATTAACACGCACTGTTTTTTTTAAACATTCTGCAACATTTCGAGACCTGTTGAATTGAAATGTGTGCCTGATAAAAAACTACAACCAGGATTCAGGCAATTCCTTATTGAGTCATTTTTGATTGATAAGTCATCAATGGGCCTTGATTCATTTGATCTGTTCTTTAGTTGTACTTTCTCATTTCAAGGTATTTACAAAGAATTTAGTTATTGTGCTCAAGATTTAACCAAAAATGCAAAATGCTTACACATAGGGTGCTCACAACATTTGAGTGACAGTGTTGGCTCATTGTGTAAAGGCAAGCTGACCCGAGTCAGACAAAGCTTGCTTTAATGATTCAAGGTTTTTAGAGATGACACATAAAGAAGCCAACCTGTTGTCTTTCCAGTTTCTTTGCCAGTTTCTTTAAAACCTCTGGGTTGTCCACCTGAACATGTTCCGGGAGCCTCTTCACCACTGAAAAAACACATGAAAAGCATGTTTTTCTCCACATATACATAATGAATAACTTCAGATTGTGCTGGCCTCCAGGATATGACAGTACCTGGCTGCAGCTCGCTCGGCTGTGCTTTAGGTTTGCTCGTGGCAGCCTGTTGCCCCACCTCTCCCTTCTTGCCCTGTTTGGAGGTCCTCTCAGCCTCTTGCCGAGCTCTTCTCTCGGCTTTCAACTCTGCTTTACTCTTAGCTGGCTTATCTGCCAGGGCAGGACTTTCTGAGGCAGGCACGGGAACCAGAGCAGGCACTGCTGAAGGAGCTGAAGGAGACAGAGTCAATTAATGCACCAATGACGAGCAATATTTCCTTGAGGTAAATCACAGATGTCATACACCGTCAGCTGCCAGCCAAGTGAGAAACGAATACAAGTGTGCCTCATGTGACACACTTCCGTGAATCCAACTACACCCATGGGTGCTGTCCAAATATGCACCTTTTTGCATTGAGGGTTGCGTGGGAGGCTGGGGAGCCAGAGAAGCCGAACTGACAGACTTCTTTTCTTTCTCGCTGTCCTGTGACCCCTTGTCATCTCTTTTCTCTTTGCTTTTCTTCTGCTGTTTCTTCTCTTTCCTCAGCCGCTGCTTCTCCTCTTTCGTCAGCTCTTTGCCGCCTTGCTGTTAAAAAAAAGAATATTTCAAAAAGGAAAACGTTACAATACAAGCCTTAGTTAATGTTGCCTCATATGAGACTGTGAGAAAATTTCAATACTAACCCTGACTCGTTCAATGTCATCCTTCCTGCCAGGTCCTTCTGTAAAACAGCCAATACATGATTATATGATTACATCAGTTTATTGCACACTTCTGTACCTTTTGATATAATGGGCAGTCATGACAAAACCAGCTTTTATTTCGCAACCAGTGTGGTGATGCTTTTAGCCTGCTATATGTCACTGAACTTGCCAGGTTTGCATCATGCTAACATCGCCAGTCACAGAACTGGTTGGCTATCATCAGTGGCAGCTTACATCAGGCGTTTTTGTTATTCCGTTAATTTAATAAAAACTACTTGTAAAGATGATGCAATAACGTCGCGATGTCCGCCGTTAAACTGCTGTCGAGCGCAATGGTACCGTTGACTTGCCTGCAATGCTAGCGTTAGCAACACTAGCATCTTGAATTTTAAGTTTGCTACGAGCCAAACCCAAAGACCACAAAACCTGAATTATAAATGCAAGACATTCTGTCGCTGTGCTCACAGCAAAGTTATTGAAATATCTGGAAACAGTGATAAAGTCCAGCTGTAACACACTCCCAAACTCACCTGCCTCCCCAGTGTCATCCATGTTTACGATGCTGCTTCACTTCCCCTTCTGCTGGAGAAACTACCACCCCGGAAAATGTATATCGCCCCCTTGTGGCAGAACGTAGTTCTGCTATCTCCTCCATTCCAAAAGGCTTTAAAATTATACGTTTAAATTAGTTTTGGTAGCACTTTGGTAGCAGCTTTCTGCTCACCAAGGTAGTTTTTTTTAGGCTACTTACATTTATTAATTTATTTAACTATAGCAGGTTTCTGCCCATTTTACTTTTCATACCTAGTTGTGTACAACTTTCAGCAATATCTTTATTCATTTGAATCCTTATGAACTTTTTTTTTTAATTTAATTTATTTAATTTAAATTTGGCAATTGCTGTAATTTTTTGTGACCTCATACTGAGGGTCCATATTGAAAAGGCAGCAATTAATTCTCTGTTATGATTGCCATTTGTTAAATCTCTTTATGTTATTGGGGATTTGCTGATGTCCTTGCAACTAATTTTATAATGGATGAACATGTGGATGAGTGATGGAAATGCGCATGAAATATGGGTATCAACTTTAGTAACTAGAAAGTCTCTTTAGTCCAGACTATTATGTTGGCCTCCAGCAACATTCCTCTAGTACCTTATCATCATAAACAGAAAACATTGCTGAACATAATCATTATTGTAAGATTTGTCATGGATGCTGTTCATGTTCTGAATCGTCTGACCTGGACTCACTGTCAGACTCTGGACTGATATGTAATTTGACCTTAGATACATCTTGTCACTGTTATGTAAAATAAATTAATTATTTAAAAAAATAAAAATAAAAGAGGATGAAACGTCTGTTCTATGAGAAATAATATTTTGACTGTGCATATGGTGATAATAATGCAAAAGGCTTGCTGTAGGTGGCTACCCACACTGCATTCATCAGACCAAACATTTGTAATTAAATAGTTTTTCATACTAAACAACTTTAGGGTGCTTTTGTTTGTTTTTGACAAAAATAAGTAAATGTTCAGTTCCACCTTGTTCCACCTCCATCTTATTTCTGATGTCAAGTCTCATTGAGTTAGACTTTTTAGTGGAGGTGCAGCTAAACATAGTTATTGTGTATGAATCACCTATTAATTAGGTTTTTTGTAGTACTAAGAAAAATGTTACCAGACTTTAACTGTACATAATGACTAATCATTATACTATTATCAGAATAATACGTCTAATTGGGCCAGTTACACATTCTGTGACTCATCAAAATAAGAAAAAAGTTCGACTCACCAAGTTTAAATGGGCTTATATAAGGAAATTTGACTCTAATTTGACCTTTGCAAGTATTTTTTTTTCTTTTTTTAAAAATTCAAGACATTTAGAAGAAATTTTAATTCACCACTGCATGTTGTCATCAATCTTTTATTAACATCCATTGCCATACAGGGAATAACCAACAGCAAACCACTAATGAAAAGAAATGATCTATCACTGTCAACAGACTGCCACCTCTAAAGTGCGCAGCATACACTACAACGCCACTGTGTCTTTGATTCCACGCTGGTGTCTGCTGACTGAATTCACGACGCAGTAGCTGGTTGAAGGGGACCAAACCTCACAGAAACACCTGACTTGGTTCCGTTTGACCAGCCACAGCAAGGCGTGTTGCTTCAGCTGCAAGAGCCAGAGAGAGCAGGAGGGGTCATGCAGTGAGGAGGGGGCGAGAGGGAAGGTTACAGGGGCTAGAGGACATAGAAAAAGAAGGGAATGAGAGAGCTAATGGAGCGGAAATAGAAGGTGGACATCATCTGCAAGCCGTCATGTCCTCTTCAGCCTTACCTGATGGAACACAGAGAGAGAAACGGATCATCACTACTGACATATGCTGCATAGTTACATATAAATCTCCACGTTGCCAAGCAGATAGTTCCTATTTAGAGGTTTGGGAACCCTGACAGCCAGTCACATCAGCCTATTTCTTTCCAAATCCAGCCTACAGGAGCGACCCTTCACCCTCAGTGACAGCTACACATCTCTGCCCTCCCTCCCTCCCTCCCTCCCCTCTTCCCTTTTGGAGAGTCTTGTGGTTGCTATAATGGGTGACAGCTGTGGTCTGTCAATCCTTCTTGACTGTCAGCCGTTGTGGCAGGGCAGCAATTTTTCAAGAAGTCCCCGAGACCCGATCATCAGCGGATCCCTGGGAGTAATGCTAACTGCACACGTGCCTGAGCTGAGGGCGAGGGAACAGGCCTTTCACCTGTTGTCCTGACACACGCATACGCAAGCACACACATGCACGCACGCACACACACACACACGCTCATAAAAGCCTCACACCCCCCTTCCACCTCTTAAAACAAAGACACACGCAGGCATTTGTGCTGAATGAAAAAAAAAAAAAAGAAACCAGAAATGTCTTCCCAGTGCGGTTGGTGCTTGAGTCCCCTTGAAACCACACACTTCCTTACATTCCATAAGTGGTGTATTAATATGGGGATATAAGGAAGCATGTCCTCACAAGGGGCAACAACTGGATTCACCGCTCCTTGGACACAAAGCACCCTTTCATAGTCAAGGGGCAAGAACAATCCGGCTCAACACTGGTTAACTGTGGCAGAGTGAGCAAAGGACACGTGATGGAGGCTTCGATCGTCTTAGAAATTTAAAGTTTGAGTTGATAAAGGGGGGAAATTTCATGTAGAATTTTTTGTTTTAAAGTGTGCTTTATTTTCCTCCCGTTGTCTTCTTATACAAGCAAAAAGCAGGACCTTCCAAAACTTAAAGAAATACTTAAAAATAAGTAAAAGTTTTAGAAGATTTAAGATTAATCCCGCTAAATAGCAGGCCATGCAGCTGTTTGATGACTCATGCCAACATGGTGATGCTGAACTCCCTTGTGTTTAAATAACTCCGAAGGGCGAGGCAAATTCTGACTTCCAGCAGACAAAGGTCACAATCTGTGCTCTTTCCTGAAATTTACGTCATGCCGAGTCATTTTGACCCCAACAATTGTGTAAAAAAAATCTCCTTTATGAAACAGTTTTGAGAAGAAATTAATATTTAAAGGGTGTTGGAATGTATTGAAAATGTTTTTTACTCACCTTTATTAAATTCTGTTGCGTCTCCTCTTGTGGCTTTCTTGTTGTGAGTGGCTGGGGTTGACCTCAGGCCACTGGGTTTGGTCTCCTACACTGTCTTGTGGGGACTTCCTTGATAAATCTAACCACTGCTACATCAACCAGCTCCGAACCAAATGGCCATTAGAAAGACTTACCCTTCTACTTTGATTAGACTGATGGCTACTGTGAGAATATCCTGGTCCTTTCCTGTATCACACCTAAGCTTCCCCCTCACCTGACAGAGGTGTCAGGCTCTGCCACAGCGTGTTGTGTCTATCATAAAACTTACAGAAAACATTTAACGGCTGGTTTGACGCCTGATTTTACTCACATGGTGACCAACGAGGAAACTAGAAGGACAAAAAGTCTGCAACATCTGAATCTAGAAGACTCGTCAATGTTTGTTGGTGTCAAATATTAACCAAAGAAAAGCTACCTACAAAAAGTTGCTGGTCAAACAGCAGTGATTTAAAAAGGAGCCCAGTGACCTGAAACACTCTCTGTTACCACAGAAAACACCAAACTCTCAGACCAACCTCACTTCTTGCCCCTGAAGCTGCCCCCTTACCACCCATTAAAAGACCACCATTAAACTATTCCTCAGCTTCCTGAGAACCATTCCCCAACTTCATCCTACCCGTCTCCTCTCTTCGCCTCAGCTATCCTGCGATCAACCATCCTCCTCCGTATCTGGCCGGTGGATTGTGCCCACAACAGGCCTTGCAGATCGGCCTTTTCTATCCCGCCAGGAGCGCCCCCCTCCAAAGCGGCCTCCCACCTGTTGGTGTCCTTTAGAAGCCCGGGCCTCTCCTGCGCCTCCTGTCCGGCCCAATCAGGGCCCTGACAAGGGGGAGCCAGCCTGTGAAATCACACCTCTCAGCTGTTCACACTGGGCTCAAGACACCCTACACCCCTGCCGTTCCTCTCTTCAGCCCCCACCCCATGTATTTTACACCGAATGTCAATGGCTCCTTTTTGGAGGAAAAAAAAAAAGAAAAGGGGAGAAAGAGAGGGAGACTGAGCAACAAGGAAGCAACTGCACGCTGGGTGTGTTTTATTGGGTTTGGGGGTACAGTCAGAACAGCAGTTACAGCAGGCCACGAGCCACAGCTGAAGCCAAGGTTGAGTTTCATCCCTGTTTGGTTTCTGCGCTTCACTTTGGTGTCATTTACAGTATAGGAAAAAGTGACGTTCACTGTTCACTGTTGTCAAAGCATTAAGTAGCCTCTGGCAAAAGCCGTTTTTACACGATGACATGATGACAAAGACACAGTCAACCAAATGTGATAAATCCTTTGATAAAGTGTGCTGTAAACCTCTGTTAAGCACAGTCAGTCATATGTTGGGAGTGTGAATAAGTTATATGGCTCTTCTTGTGGCACCATATAAACTAAGTCATAAATTCTTCTGTGGCCACAAGGGACAGGAAACAATGAATGTAACATAAGCTGCATTTGTTGGAAGGGAAAAATCAAGAGGAAATTCTTGAAAATGTTAGAAAAAAAAAAAAAAAAAAAAAGCTATCAAGTGTCTCATCTAACTATTTAGCCAGTATCAGATTTTTTCATCTTGGCTCCTTGCTTTTAATCATACAGTAAGCAATCTTATAGAATCTGTGGATCCTTATATGACTGTTCTGAAGCATCTGTGTGACCACAGAGCGTCCAACAGACTCGAGCGCAGGGGGTTCATTTTCCTCCGCTGCAAGCACAAGCCGCTCCACTAAGGTCAACACCTGTGTTCTAAAATCAGCGCCGGGGTTGGGTGTGATAGGAACCCGGGCCTCATTCACAGAAAGCTCGAGCTCAGAGAGGGGGGCTTACATTGAAACCCAATAGTCTCGCTATTTTCGAGGCACTCGCCGTCCACAAATAGCCACCCCGTCGCATCTTTGTAGCTCCTGTTTTTTCCTCCGCCACAGGATGTTGTCTAATTTTGACAGTTGTTCGATATTTCCCATGGCCCCCGAGCCAGGGTGTATCACAAATGCAACATTTCCACTAATGCCAGCTATGCGCCAAGGCCTTGCCAAATATATCTGGGCACTAGGAATATCAGATAACTTTTGTTGTTGAGTGGATTGTTGGACGCTCACACCGGACACAATGGTTAAGACACAAATCATAATCCTCTGTTCCTCTGGATGGGACAGCTGATCACTGTCACATACTGGCTCATAGGCCGAGGATTTGCCAGCAAACAGGCTCTCATCAAACCATCCGCTTCGCTCTTTCATCATGTGTAATGCATCATGCAAAAGATCTCATCTTACTCATCTGTCAACCCCTCTTCTCTTTTATTTATTTGAGTTCCACTCATCAGTCGTATGCTTATTATTTGAGTGCGGTTCAATGTGAGATTACAGTCTTTTACAAGTTCATCCAGTCATTTTTAACAATTAAGCCAAAGACGACAGCACAGGCTGTGTTGCATCTTGTCTACAAATTGGGTCAGTGAGGTTATTTTTAACCCGTGTTCACATACCGGGGCCCCCGTTTGCTAATCACTTTGTTCCCCTCGTCATACCCATCCACCCGGTTGCCAATGTCCCACTGCTTCTGGGGAGGTCACGACACACTTTTCTTGGCAGGAGGAAATAATTTCCCTCGGGACAGCAGGTAGGAGTTAGGCCGACTAACCCCAGAGCAGTTTCTTCAACTGTGGATAGCATGGATTTCTATTGGTATAAATAAACGGGCAGCTGACACCAGACCAGGTCCTGCACATACACAGGATGGGACAACCTTGCAGATTAACCCCCTGTTCTTTAGAGGAAACTCTCTGCAGGAGGCGGAGAGCTAACCTTACATAGCACTTGAAATTTGACTTAAATACAAAAAATCTTCCATCTGATATGATGTTTTATTTCTAGTATCTAGTTTCTAGAGGGTGTGGTTATCTTCACAAATAATGTCTTAAGTGTTTGTAGAGTTTTTAACAATGAATTCAAATGAAAAAAAATGTGTGAGAGAAACTGTAGTTTAGAAGTGTGCTTTTCTTTTAGCTCTTAGAAACTAAAGCGGGGAGTAAAAGTGAGACATGAATGCAAGTCCATTTACATTCAAGTAAAAAAAAAAAAATCCCACAACATGAGGAAGTAAAGCCTCATATCTTAAAGGATAACGATGCTTCAAACCAACATGTAACAGTGAACGACGTGGTCCCGACAGAGATAAGACATGTTGCTGACTCATTACGAGCTCTGACATTAATGCCACTCTCTGTCCTTCCCTGGGCACACCAGTTGCCAGGGCTGAGGTTGACACAGCTGTTGCAGGCAGCCCGGTCCCGTGTGGTGGAGCAATGGAGCAGAAAGGTCAACGGGTCGCCGGCATTTAGGCTGAAAGAGTGAACAGGTGACTGAGAGGTAGAGGCAACTCACTCCCGTGATTCACAGAGGAGACAGAAGGATTTAGATGGATGCTTTGAGGTCATGAAGGACTGCAGAAACTACTTATTCTAATGATACAGAGCAGGTCTTACAGTTAAGAAGCTCTATTTAGTTGTTTGGCTACAAACTGACTCACAATGTTTTCAACAAAAAAAATATGTGAAAACTTGACCTAAATTGTTGTTTTGACCACAATGATAACATTGTGGTATTACTGACTAGTAAAGGCATAAAACAAAAGACTGAAATGTGGCACCCTAATCAGTCTCTGCTCTGTTACTAAAGCCCCAGAAGGTGTCATAACAGGAAACACATCCCTGACCTTTCTCACCAATCAAACAATTAGGGCATAAAAGGGTTCTGGGTGTTATGCCGGGGCCTGTGTCCCCCCTTTAAATGGCCCCGTTGTAATTGTCAGGCGGCCTCCGGTGACAGGTGAGCTGAGTTTAGAGCAGAGCATACAGGTCAAACCAGAGCATGTATCATTTTCTCACAAATTAGGTTAAAAAAAAAATTATAATCCAGCATGAGAGACTGTTTCGAGTGTCACAATGAATCCAGTTTATTTATTTTATATTGCAATAGCACTCTCAAAAGACTACAGCTCAAATTTACAGCCATGACATTGTTTTAATGTTTTGGCATTGAACTCATTGTAGTAGAAGTTTGATCATAAATGGCTTGCAGCACAGTGAAAACTGAACTCAGTCATTAATGATGTTTACAAAAATGTTTGACTTAATCATTACAGTACCATAGGAAAGAAATAACAATCGACTAGTTTCAATGCAAATAATATAACTTACAATGTACACAAACCTGCGTATCAATTAACCTGTATATTAATAGTGTAGAATAATATGGATACAACCATGTAAAGATTCATAAAAGCAATACAATCAATTTATTTATAGAGCTCTTTTCAAAATCCATGTTAAAACAAGGTAAAGAAAAAATGAAAACATATAAAAACAAGAAAACAGAAAGCTCTGCAGTAAACGTATGTTTTAGGAAGGCATTTAAAAGACATCACTGACTCAGCCAACCTGATCTCCACAGGCAGATCGTTCCAGAATATATGTAAGGATATATCATAGCGCTTTACGTTACAGGTCTCATTCTACAGGTTTAATTTTCCTGATGATTTCCTAGAATACCCGCATCCTCCCTTTATACGTTACATTAACGCACAGTACAGCTACCAGATTTTATCTTGCACATTGCAATATTCCCTGTCTTATATTTTGCACATTCCCACATAACCTTGTTCAACTCCTTCATAGATGTAAATAAGATATTGCACATATTGTTTCTGCTGTTTATAATTTTACTTATTTTTTTTAATGTTGATAATTTCTATTATTTTGTATTTATCTTGCCTTAATCCTTATTGTATTTTTAGTACTTCCTTTGGCCTTATGCACCAACACACCACAGCAAATTCCTTGTATGTGAAAACGTACTTGGCAATAAAACTGTTTCTATTCTATTCTAGAATGTTTTGTAAAAAATCAGGACTAAATTTGGCACAGATTATGAGGAACACAGAGTTCGGACTCTGTTTGGAGTTTTGTAAAGTGTCTGGACTACGTGAAAAATTGATTCCCAAATGAATTTCCCTCTTAATGTTCATTCATTTGATATTAAACACTTTATTCCTCATATATATTGATTTCACTCTGGGTGTCGCTGTGAATTAATTGTAATTAACTAACTGGAAGAGTGCCAATTGAATACTAACTTTCCCAACAATTAGTACCAAATTACACAGTCCTTTCTAAAAACCTTATGAATTTGTAGTTACATCAGCTCATCTTTAGGAAGTCATAGGAAACTATGGGAGCAGTTCAGTCAAGTGTCAAATACACTAAATTTGTAGACAGGTTCACTTACTGTAAGTATAAAAATGCCAGGCTGGATACTGACAGACACAGTAGGCTATATTAGTCACTTCTAATGTCACTCTCTTCTCTTTCGGGCCTCCTTATACATTACCAACATATATTTTTCTTATGGTTTTCATGTAATCTTATCATATATCTCAAACTTTTCTCCACACCTCAACAGGTGAACACAGAAAATGTTCTCCCTGGTGCTATATGGAACATAGTTTCACATGATCCCTTACTGTGGCTCCTGGTGGATGTGCGGAGTGGCCGAAGTGCCTGTGGGGGGGGTCGTCAATCAGCTGCCCGACTCCCCACCAAAAGGGAGAGACAACTGCAGGAGCGGCAGCAGTAACTGCAGCAGCAGCAGCAACAACAGCAACAGCAGCGACGCCGAGATGAAACAGAGATGGGGTTTATGGTGGGCAGAGAGCAGCGGGATCCGCTGAATCAGCTGCCCAGCTGAGGATGTTTAAAGCAAGAGTCAGCAGTGACCAACGGTGCTCTCTGTTCTCTTTGTCTGCTGTCCACCCTGAAACCTCTTCAGAAGAAAAAGTCCCAATATTGAGTTGAAATATTGGTGCCTGAACACTGAAACCTCCTCCAGCTCTCGATGGATGAAGGACAACTTTTGCTCTCTGTGCTTTGAGAAATCATGACCGGTGCATTTGTTAAATATTGAGAATATTATTATTTGGGTCACTGCTTTTCTTCATAAGGGGGATTAAGCATGTGTTGCCATATTTGAGGTTGTTCCCCTGACATTCTTGGGGCGTTTAAGGTACTCGTGAATGAAATCAGGTTACGCCTGCACACTTAACTCCATGCCACAAAAGTATAATAAAGACTTTTCGATCATACTTGGATCAGGAACAGGTTAACACGCTTTATGAATGCAGGTTTCAGGTACCTGACCATGAATTGCTGTGCGCCCAGTTTGACGCTGGCTGGGGACCTGTGCTACATGTTGTGCCCCATCTCTCCTTATTTCCTGCTATCTCTCTATTATTGTTAACAGTTAAAAGTCATAAATAAACAATAGAAGACAAATACTAAATGCCATAATACTTCTGTATATACTACTGTATTCTATTTGTGTCTAATTAAGGCCCACAAATACTTTTAAAATGTCTCTCGAACTACACATGCAGTGACAAGTTGTTACGTGCTCTGAATACTGATTTAATGAGTCCGAATCCTTTCCAAGGGGACACATGACCTAGACGACATCTTATGAATCAATGTTCTTGTTATTATCCCCATCCCGCATGTCCAGGGTCAATTCTGTTCAGAGAAGACAGTCAGTTCAAACATAAAAGCTACATTACAGAGTTACAACATTTACTTTTGATTTGACTTGACTCCTCACTCGTATGTCATCCCAACCATCAAGTTATACAAGGCCCTATATATTAATCATTGGTGGAATGTAACTAAGTACATTTAGTACTGAACTTATGTACTTCACGTGTATGTAATTTTTCTGCCACTAGATTTATCTGACAGGTGTAGCTACTAGTTACCTTTCAGATTAAATCAGTGGTTCTAAATCTTCAGGAGTTGTAACCACTTACTAAAAGACAGGAACCAGTTGGAAATGCAGGGTGAGACTTTGTGCAGAAAGTCAGGCAATCAAGTTTAAGATTTGGCCCGTCCAAGGGGAAAAGTTTGGCCACTCCTGATTTAGATTTACAGTAACTTGTAACCCTTTGGGGAGGCACGACCCCTAGTTTGGGAAGCATTAGACAAATATAGCCCACTTAGGGCTTAAATAAAACCATTAAAACTAACCAGCTACAACAGTAAGATACTATTTACATATTGATACATCAGTATTTACATGTAATTTATTCTAAAAAGTAAGCCACAAGTGTTTTGTTTTTACAAAAGAATACTTTTAATATTTTAAGTACATTTAGCTAATAGTACTTGCATACTTTTACTTAAGAAGGATTTTCACATGCAGGACTTTTACTTGTTATATTTTTACTTCTTATTGTATATTTTTACATTGTGGTACTTTTACTTAAACTGAGTACTTCGACTGATGATAATTATATAATAGGCCTAAATGAATACAATATAGGATACAATAAATACAAGACTTTGCACAAGGTTTGTATATACTGTAAGTACATAGGCTTTTAAAATTTTCTCCATTCAGCCCTTCACCCACCAATCGCCTCCCCTGTCCTCTCCATCCCCCTCATGGTAACAGCTGTGGTGTCAGCCCAAGTCACATGACATGGGCAGGTGGGAGAAACCTATGTGGGACATCCATCCCCTCTTTCTTCCCTTCGTTTCTCTCTCCCTGAATGTCAAACCCCACACACATGGACACACACAAGCTCCTACTTTCAAGGGTGTGGCCGTTTTGCATTGCTGGAATGTGCTCCGTGTTTGTAACTCATACTGTATGTCTGATCTCCCACATTGATGAGATTCCAAACACAAAAATCTCTCTCTGTCTTGCTTCAGTCCATGCTTGTAGCTGCCCAGTACTAGGAAGCATCTATTCAATAATGAGCCACCATAATTTAAACCTGACAGCTCTGTGTTTTAAAGATGTGAACTGTCATTTAAGACACCCTGTTTGCAGCTTACAGCTCTCTCTCTCTCTCTGTGTTCTCAATGTAAAATTCCTCCTGGTTGCACGTGGTCTAACTATGTGTGTCTGAGATTAAGAAATATGTTTTAATTAAAAACAACAAAAAACATTTTTTTTTTTTACAAATGATTTGTGAACTACAAGTAAAGGTCTATTGTGAGTTTGTATGTGGCGTCACTGTCGCAGTGGGAACATGATGTGCCGATTCCGTTTCTGGGGACAGTATTTACGAGCGGACTGAGGTTCAGAGGAGTCATTTAGCGAAAACTCGCAGATTAACGTTTAAAATCCTGTTAATATTATATTAACGAATGTAGCTACATAAACCAAATCAAAATAACGTGTATTTAGTGAGACTTAATATTAAAGTAACGAGTTTATATTTGCGACAGCATGGCGGCGCCCGGTGCTGTTCTCTCATCTTCAAACTGACCATTATTTTGAAATCACAACTGAGGTTTGTATGTGTAACTAATGTGGTGGGAATTATTTATGATCCTTTACAGTTTGGTTACTTCAGTACCGAGGGTCTCACGTTGTTTACGCCGCATTTATTTGGCCTTGTTAGGTTTCTTGATAAACAATTAGCCAAAGCTAACTAATTTCGCTTACATTTTCGCAGCCAAGCTAACTGTTGAAACACTGTTTATGACGAGCCTATCATTTCTATGTTTTCTGTAGATAATGTTACTGACAGCTCGCAGCCTGTCCAAAGTGCTGCAGCTCACCCTGGCGGTCATCAAACCGGATGCTGTAGCTCATCCCCTGATGTTAGAGGTGAGCTCACATCACCTCACTGTTACTGTTAGGTTTGGTAAACTTCCATTAGCACTTTCTCCACAGGTACCCAGGTGCACTAATGTAACACTTTAAATGGTATCTTTAACTTTAAGGGGCTATATCTGTCATGTCATTGTCATGAAGCACCTTTCTGTATGGCAGGATTGACTTTTTAGGGGGCAACTTTCTCCCCCCCAACAGACTTTGTGCATTGTATACTGTATTGCACAGAGAATAATATTGGCTTCCCCCATCTCAAAATAAGTAAATGACACAGACAAACATAGATGATCTGATAATACACTGTAACAGTAAAATATACACAACCTCCAATGATCCACCAAATATAAATATAACCCATATTGTCCAATTATTTTGATCAGTATTCTATTTCTTTGACTGGATTTGAAGTCCGTACAGTGTGAATAATAAGTTCAAGTTAATAAGTTACATTAACCTTATTTGACACCAATATAAGATATAACTGTATTTACTTTGGGGAAATAATTGTGCAGCAGTTGCAGTCCAAATTAGGAAATGGTGCAAATATAAAATAGCAATAAAAAGATGCCACTTCTATGTGAGAAGTGGCATATTGCTCTGCATGTACAGTATCAATTCACAAGTACAAGTGTGTGTGTGTGTGTATGGTTAATTCAATGTTCAGCGATCATGTCCATGATATATTGCACATTATGCCACAATTTAGTTATGCAAGAAGATTGAGTCTTTGGAATAAATAAAAATGGTATTGCTAACCCAGCTGTCTTTATATTTCTATTCATGTATTATTTTTGCTCATGGTCAAATATAATAATTCCAAAGAGTGTTCACTGACATGACGTAAGCCTGCTATACTCTCACTTTAATGAAGCTTACATCTGGTGCCATCTTAATAAAGAACTGGAGAATGACCTTTTATATCAGAATATTGGCTGCAAATATAATTTCTCTGGCAGGTCTAATACCAGTAGATGACATAACGTATTAATATTGAAATGCTTACCTTTTTTCTTCTAGCTTTTTGACAGAAATCTACACGCATATGTTTTGTTCCAATTAGGTATACTTTATCTGTTATCATGAGCTGCTGTATGGCACAAGGTAAAACATTTTTCTGTCTTTCAGGCTCTTCACCAGAGAATTCTGGACGGCAACTTTGTGATCGTTAGATGCAAAGATCTTGTGTGGAGGAGACAGGACTCTGAGAGGTTTTACGCTGAACATGCAGGTGTTGACGCAACTCATCTGTGTTCAAATGTATTTAAATGAACAAAGGTCTACTGTAATGAGAATGAGTCAGCAGCCCGTTTTAGCAGACGTGCAGCTTAAAACCGAGTGATTCATTCCTCACTGTATTGCAAGAGCAACCACAGTGTGAGAGAAACGAAGAAATGTTTCTTCATGATTCATGCAGTGAAGACCAGTGTTTAAAATAGTACAAAATTGTACTGATATTTGAAAGTATTTTACATTTTAAAAATAGTTAAATCTATATTTCATTTGCTTTTGTTTTGCTTCTTAGGGCGATTCTTCTACCAAAGACTTGTTGAATTCATGTCAAGGTAAGGCTACACACTGACATTGTAGATTTACATTTCCCAAACCATGACTGATGCTACTTCATGCTCACCAGTGAATCATTTTCTATAACGTCACAACAGGAGTGTCAGTTATCAGGGGACTGCTAGGTTTAGCACAGCAGCCCTAGAGCAATTACATGAAAATCACCAGGTAGCCCTCACAATAGCTCCACATGCTCCCACTGGATTGCAAAAGGTTTTTGTAACCACATTTTTGCCGCCTCGTTGCAGTGAGCCTGTAGAAGCTACAGCAATCTCTCTCTGGATGCTGTCAGTGTTTAAAGTGAAATGTCTGTAACAGCCACACAGAGCAAAATATGGTTACATTGTTGAATTCTTTGCCACAGTGGTCCAATGCGAGCGTACATTCTCGCCCGAGAGGATGCCATATGTCACTGGAGAGAACTGATGGGGCCGACCAAAGTGTTCAGAGCCAGATACACTTCGCCTGCTTCCATCAGGGCGCAGTTTGGGCTGACAGACACACGAAACACAACACATGGCTCAGGTAGGAAGTATGTTGAGTGTCATGTATTTTATATAGCTTTGGCACAAACCCCAACAGAGTAATCATGAGGCAGAAGCACAACTAGTGATACAATTAAACATGATCCTTTAGGCAAGTTGCATGGCAAAATATTTTAATATTACTGGTCGATAAAAGCTGATAATACGAAGCCAGATTGCGTCCATTGACTTACAAAGCACAGCATCTGCACACTCCAATACAGAACTTGGCGGTTTGCACCTTAAAGCAATAAACACAGAGAAGGAGAACAAGCGCAGGACGTTGTTGCTGTGCTCATTGACTGGAGAGCCGAACATGTCGTCGCCGGTGTGGACGTTTTTAGTTTCAGAGAACAACACGATTGTAATTTGCAATACATGTTCCACAAGGCTTCAGAGAGGAGGGAAAAAAATCTATGCACTATATTACCCCATTTTA
This sequence comes from Hollardia meadi, assembly GCA_037974645.1. Classification (NCBI taxonomy): domain Eukaryota; kingdom Metazoa; phylum Chordata; class Actinopteri; order Tetraodontiformes; family Triacanthodidae; genus Hollardia; species Hollardia meadi. Next base: position 6,498,888 of record JBBPCS010000238.1, read on the forward strand.
TTTGTGTTTGAATTGTGAGTGTGGAATTTGTCCTCCAATATAGGGCCTTCAGAAATCCAGTGTAATGCAAAAAGTAGTGTCCTTGACATGTACACTGCTTTCTGTAAACAACTGCACAATGCAATGTGTTCAATCTTACAGGGCAATTGCCGTTGTGACTGTACGCCTGTGAAAATGATGATCATTCATAAGTGTCTAAAATCTGGATTTACTGCTCACTATAGAGTAAACTACAGTGTTTAGGGTGTAGTAAACAAGTGAACAAGGAGACAAACCCTGTACTTCCAGTGACCGAAAATGTTAAAAAATTGTCATATTTTTAATCTCTGTTCTCTTCAGATTCTGTCGAGTCAGCACAAAGAGAAATCAGTTTCTTCTTCCCAGACTTCTGTGTGGAGGAGTGGATGGAGGAGGAAGAGCCATCGTTCAGATCAGGACAAATTCATTATGACCATCAAAAACAGATCCACACACTTTCAACACAAAGCTGACCTCAGAACTGCTGTTTCAGCCACTGATCCCCAAGGACTGACGAGAAACTCTTCATTGTTGGCTCGAAAATACAAGTACAAACGTCCACAAAAGATGCTACAGGCCATATATGATGAATACTGTGTGATCCCAGAAAAGTGCATGTTTTTTATTTGTCACCACAGTTCCTCAAAGTGCCAACATGTTCATCCCATTAAAACAGATTTCCCTTGAACATGTCTAAGATATGCAGCTTTTATGGAGTAATTTAAAATAAGAACTATATGTGCTTTTGCTTAATTTATTGTCAGTAGAAAACATAAATGACACGATAAGACAGTTCACCACAAAATCCAAAATACATATTTTGCCTCTTACCCGTAGTGCTTTTAATCCATCTAGATTGTTTTGGTGCGATAATTCCAATATAATGGAACTAGATGGCACTTCGCATGTGGTGCTTTAAGCCAAAAAAAAAAAAAAAACATTTAAAAAACTCAACAGCAATGTCTCTTTCCAGAAATTGTGACCCGGTTACTCCAGATAATCCACAGACCTTGTGAGCAGTTTCATGTAGGAACTATTTTGTTTCCATATCACTGCGCAGAAGGGCGCATGCCTCCACTCATAGCTGATGAAAGTGAACTGTCCCTTTATCGATGTATTGTACAAAATAACACGATGCAAGACAGTTGTTTACATACATTGTCATCACAAACTCCTGTCCAGCATTCACTCTAAATAGTGCAATCATCACAATCAGTGTCAGTTTCCTGAGCCATACAGACTATCGCACAACAGCATCTACATGTTGTGTATCAACGTCAAATAGCAAAACTATAAAATATTTAGAATTTGCGAATATTCGATAATGTGAAATAATGCTGGAATAGTTTTAAACATATTTATCCTCAAAAGTGTCTTTAAATTGGATCAAAATGCTTTTTAGATTCCGGTTCATGTGCCAAATAATGATTTCTATGACTTTGACTGTTTTGTATTTTCTCTGACCAACCTACAGTTTTACAAGTCAATGTTACTGTGTCAAAGTACAGTAAAACAGAATTGTAACCATAGAAATACATCTTTAAGTATTAAATACAACACTTTTTTTTAAAGAAAATTAGTCATGTTTTGAATAAGTCTCTGATGAAAGTCACACTTCCTTCTTGTGCTTTAATCAGCACATTTTCCCACAAAAACACCATCAGTTCACCAATTTCACAGCTACCTTAATTTTTCTTTGGCTTCGTCCAGTCTCCCCTGCACTCAAGTGTTTTGTGTGGCCACCTGTTTGAGGGTTTCCACAGGTTTCATAACCTCGTAGGTAGTGAGGGACTTCTTCACCTTCCCGTTCTTGTCCACCTGATGGATGCTCTGTGTCACCGTGATGGTCACCTGCTTGGTCGACATCCGATTGTCCTGCCATTTTGTCTGATAATGACGAAGAAATACTTAGAAAAATTCAATACATAAAAGTATGGTTAGATTACAGATTGTGGCATTAAAATGGGGGATTTTTCCCCCCCTCATTAACAAGGAAAAAAAAAATTTATTTTCATTATCAATCTGCAGATTATATTCTCAATATTTTGTTTATAAAGCTGGAGGCAGCCAATACTGTATATGGTGTTTTTGCTTAAGAAATGACTAAGCGATTATTCGATTATCAAAATAGTGAAACTTACTTTTCTGATGTAACATGTAACAAATGTAACATGAGCAAGGCATTAAAGTGTACCCAATGGTCAAAGACGATGGTTTGATTCTCCAACAATCTCCCACAACTCTTTACTTGAACTCAATAAATTAATATTACAGAAAAAGGGTGCGTTTATATTCTAAATGGAATTGGACTCTTACAATCTCTTGAGTGTGTAGAACACTTGTGCGCTGCACTGTGGTGCCAGATGATGGTAACGCCGCCTCCTTGGCTGGAGAGTCCATTATTGCAGGGGGACTGCTGGGCTTCACGTCGTTCAGACTGGCTTCAGACACGGCTGAGCAGACCTTCAGGTAAGCCTGAGCAGGAAGAGGAAGGCCGTCCTCGAAGAAATCTGGAACTGGAAGGAAACAAAACCTCAACTTTGCCGCATGGGGAATCCAAACCACAGGGCTGAATCTCAAAGCAAGAAGTCTGACAGCTTGTACAACTGTTCATGTACTTCCAGTTTGTGTTGAGCCATGCTGTGAGGATGAAGAGGCATGAGTGTGATCCTTGAACAAATCAAAGGCCCTGAAATTGTGAGGATCATGTTTCTGTACTCACTAAAATACACGGGAACATGTAAATACACATGCAGTCTGTGCATAAGCTGATGGTTTTTTATTTTTTATTAAGGTTTTAATATTTACTTACACATAAAGTAGCTGCAAACAAGGTAGAAACACAAAGGCAACATTTTAATTGACCCAATCAGATAAAACATAACTACAAACAAAGAGAAACAAACATTCTGATGGAACAATACAATAAATGCAAAGTATGAAATACATTATTACATAATATGTTTTACATGCAGTTATTTCTAAACAGTATTGCACAACAACTATTATGAAAGAGGGATAAAAGAATTAAGAAAGATAATAAAAGGGAGTTAATGATATTTAACCATAATATTAATCATGTTGACAATACGAGATGAACTGTGTAAAAGATGTGTGAAAGATATTACCATATCTTACAGATGTAAGTTTCTGTGGAGCTGTTGTGTGACACAATCTTTAACCAGCTGCTAATTAATTTGGCCAATTCTGTTTCATCTCTACAGAATGGAGCTTCGCCAAATTTGTCTTCACAATTACATCAAGGCTGCCCTGCCTGCATTCACTCACAGCTGTATCTGTTGCCATGAGAGCCAAGTCCCGTTTGAGGACAGTCAGTGGCTTTTGATGCAGCCTATTATGCCCATTTACTGATTCACATTCTGCTGGCCTCAAAGAAAACACATCCACAATCCAGTGCAAAAGATGAATTAACAAAGAAGAACGCTTTTGGTCAGATCCATCTGTTTCGGAGCTGTATGTAGTGACTAACTGCACATCAAAGGTTTCTAAAGCATCCCCATGTCATACATAATCCTTGGCTACAGCATGAGAGCAACCACTCTCGTTTTTCAGCTTCATTTCAATTTTCCTTGCGCATAATGGATTCTTCTCTAAATCAGAAACCTCCAAGATGTGTTACACTTACAGGATGGTTTTCCCTGCAGGGAATAGGAGATAAGACTATAGATGTCCCACTTCACTTTGATGTTAGGAGTGTAAAGAAGGGACCACCTGTTACTAATCCAGTCAGATTACATGTAGCGTATGATTCAAATTCTGAACTCTCCGAGACCCGAGTGCATAAAAGCAAATATTTGACTTGTTAACAGTCCCACTGAACACAAAACGTCACAATTTCAACTACTATTGTACTCGTAATGTAGCAATTAAAAATGATGAATGTACATCTGGTGCAAAGACAAATACTGAACATGTAAAAACAGTAAAAAAATTGGAATTGCAAATATACTGTATTCTGTGGTATCTAATCAAGTCTAATTTACACAATCGTATATGTATTATTCATTTGTTCAGCAGTTAAATTACTGCCTGTTCCTGTTATAAGATCAATTAAGTATTCATCCATCCATCCACTCAACTGTTATTCATTCATCTTACCGGGGCTGATTGTTTTCTCAGACGTGAAGCCGGTCTCAGAGCTCTCAGAGGGGATGCTCTGGATGGACGACAGGGGGATATCAGTGTCTGTGCTGGTCAGCCACGTCGACTCCGTCTCCTTGGTCCAGCTCTCCAGGTATCGAGGCTCCAGAGCGTCAGTCCTGCTCCCCCCACAGCCCATAGCTCGGCCTGAGGACACCTTCACTTCCCAGCTGGACGTTTCTTCAGAATGTAAAACCCAGAGATAGATTTACGCTGGACTTCAATTCACTCACAGGAAGGCGTGAGATTGAATGAGTGAACTGAATTTGTGCTGACCAGTTGTTTTTTCCTTCCTGGACATAACTTTGCTAATTTATATGAATAAATTTGAATTAAAACAATTAAAAAGAAAAAGAAATTATTTTGACAATATATTAATCATTTAACCTTTGCTCTATGTTAAAATATTTCACACTTCATAGGTGCCATATGGGTGGGATATGTCCATGAACAAATCTATGTAAATCAGAAAAATGTCAACTATATCATCCTACAAAGTCACATTTCTTTATGTTTGGAGTCAATTAGACCCCAGTTAGACTTCTTAACTAGAATTACTGCCTCGTGGTTGTTTGCGTCTGCGCTCCAGTAAAGTTGCAGTTTACATCCACGTCTGTCTAGACTCATGTAATAAATGTAGCGACTGATAGAGAGTTTGGTCACATTGTTCAACGACAATCCCCTGAAGCTCAGTATCAACAAAATCAATAAGCTTGTGGTGGACTACACTACTTCAAATATGGATGTTGCACAGTTTGTGTGAATTTCTGTCATAATTGGCGTATAAACTCTTACATTACGACTAAAAATGTACTTAATAGGTCACAGTGACCTTGACCTTTGACACTGAAATCTAACCAGTTCATCCGTGGGCCCAAGAGAATGTTCCTGCCAAAATCTGAAGAATTTCCATCCAGGTGTTTGTGGGATATCGCGTTCACAACAATAGGACGGACAACCTGAAAGCATAATGATTCTGGCCAGGGCTAGTGTGGTGGCATTAAAAAAAAGAGAGAGAGAGAGAGAGAAGGGG
>JBBPCS010000238.1:6504199-6535008 GCA_037974645.1 Hollardia meadi
AATATATTTTTTTTTTTCTTTTTATATTTACAATTGGTGGAGAATGCTGTAGCAGTGTCAACTGTCATCAGAACCTAATCAGCCAATGAGATAATTTGGGTAATCAGTCGCTCTGCTCTTTGAGGAAAATTAATGGTCCCTCAGGGGAGCAATGACACATTTATAAAGTCAATAAGATCAATCAAAGAGCTAATTTAGATTCACTTTTGCTATTTTTTGCCAGAAAGACATAATAAGCTGTAGGTCCTCAAACAGCATGAGTGAATTTGATTTGAATTAATTCATTTAAAATGCTTGTGCAAGATATAATCATTCAAACCCAAATGACAGTGGTCCTCTAAAATATTTTATCAAGGAAAGTGGCTCAAAGTGGTTGAATTATTTTCCCATTAGAATATATTTTTATGTCAAGGTCACACTTGACTTCTTTGATGAGTAAACGTCGAAAATAATTCAATAGCAGCTGAACGACTTCTGTTGTCATTGGCATATTAAATTTATTTTCATGAAACTTTCATGAAACTACACACGGACACAACAATAACTATGAGTGTACTGAAGGAGGATACCATCTGACTCCAGGGCAGGCTGTTCAATATCTAGTCATTGTAATTAAACTATGAGTAGTGTTGCTGAGTCAGGGCAACACTTAGAATACTTGTTGATAAAATGTCTTATTGGCATGATTTTTGAGGGAGAACACTTCCTTTTTTCTTTCTGTAGATGCAACCGCAAACCAACAGCTTCCCATTCTCACACCGAATCAATACATAACAAAATGAAACAGGCAAAAATGTATGTAACAATAAAAAGGAGCAGGCGGTGCAGCAGATGGGGTTGTTTCATACACTGCTGATCCACTGTAATGGGAACAGGGAACATCAACAGCTTATAGCCTGATGTATGCTTCTTGCAACTCAAACCGACAGCACCAGTATGGACTACAAATGAAACTGAATTCTGAAAATAAAGCCAGATCATTAGTACGATCTCTTATTAAGGTGTTCCCATTTTTGTACTACAAGCCTTTGTTATTTATTTATTTATTGCATCGTTACACCCTTTTACAACAGGCCTAAACTGCACATTTTGTTGCAAAGAAACTTTTCCCATTTTCTACATATTATGGAAGTAGAAAATTCATTTTAAAAAAACCCGAGACAGCTATTTAGCCTGAATGGAAAATGTAAAGTAAATGTAAGGAAAGTCAAAGACATAAGGTTCTAAGGCGGGAGGCTGAAGACTGGAGCTGATGTCCCCTCTAATCATGAAACTGTCAGAACTGATTTAAAGTGCAGGCAGACGAATGGGTCTGCTGCTCTTGTGTCTCTGACTGTACAATATATCAGCTCGGCTGAGGTGAACTGTATGAAAGGTATGAAAAAGGGACACTTCATTATGTGTTGCTGAGTGCAGAAAGCGTGTATATTTGGACAAAAATGGCGTTTCATTCAACCACTTGCTGAACACAGATGGTATCGGCAAGCTTTTGAGTTATTTAATGACATAATAAAATTTTAAATGTTTGAATTAGTGTGTATTTAATTTCAAAGATGACGCATCTCCACATCTAGGCAGTGGAGACGTGCTAACTGCTGCACCACCACGCCTCCCCACTTTGGTCTAAATGAAACAAATGAAAGAAAAAAAAACTTAGTTACAACAATTATTCCTGTTACCAAATTGTGACGTCAGCCCTCTGATTGAGCCGACTTGCTCCATGACTGTTCACACTCAACATCTATCTGATGTGACATAAGTGCCAACCTTCAGCAGCTATCGCCGTGTTTTGGCAGCCACTGCTGCTGATTCATGTCTCCCTCTCCAGAGCAGTTTGCCCCCGCTGACAAAATCAAGTTTCACACATCAGCTCCATATCAACTACCACTGCCTTGTGATCCTAATTGCAGGTGATGATAATGATGTACCTGATGCTGACACATAGTTTGTCAGCTGTGATGAACTGCACCCTAAGTGAATAATAATTACATTATTATTATGTTGGCAAATTAGAACTTTTGATCTGAACTTCTAATAATTGGAGAGAGAATCTAAACTGGTATAGTTCAGTGTGATTATCATTTGTGCTTAGAGGATGATAGCGCATGTATTTACAACCTCACCATCAATTTAAAGACATTAAACTGAGAGATCATTAAAATAAAGTTAGAATAACAAATCAGAAGTGACAAGCCACATGAACATATGTAAAACAAGTATACAGCCATGCTAACAGTTCTGTGCGGCTGAGCAGCTAACATCCTCAAAGTGTCAAAGCTAATATGCTGATGCTGTTTAGACAATCTTTGTTTAGTGTGTAACCATGCTAACATTTTGCTTATTAGCATGTACAGGTGAGGGTGAACCAAAGACAGACCGATCGCTGCCGTCATCCTTACAGCCACGTTGCTAGCATGGCTAAAAATACCAACTTCCAACCCCAATCCTCCTAATTCTCTTAATTTCTTAACTCACAATTCTTAAAAAAAAACACCCCAAATACATTTAGAAGTTTAAGAAGTCATTCCAGATCATCACTATCAGTGCAATCTGTATCTATAATCTCTCTAGTGTCATTACCCAGCAATGTCTATGACTGAAATTTCTTTCCTGCAAATGAACAATGGCCAAACGCAGTACGTGCCTCCTTTACGAGAGATGTATAATTGGAGCAGCAGACGCATAATGATTACTCGTGGTAATAATTTTTACCAGGATCTGAAAATAAACAGCTTCAACAAAGACAAACGCAGTTATTCTGAAAGTCACTCTGTGGACAGCGAGTGATGTAATATCTCACACAGCTGTCCATCAGGCTGTACATGACTTGACATCTTATTTCACTTTACGTCAGACATTACAATGTGGGGGACACGGAGTCTGCGAGGACATGTTAGGAGCAATGAGAACGATAATTTGAGGATACCACGTCAAACAGCGACCTTGCAGCCTGGATGAGTTATTAGGTGAGTCAGTAAAGCAGATGTTGAATTTGACCCAGCAGTCTGTTAGTGCTGATTAGAGGCAACTTGCACTGCAATCTGCAGCTTTGATCATAGCCACAAACGGCTAGGAGCATTTACCATCTTTTAATAAGGTTCAGCTGTTTGGGAGCAGGTTTTATAACTTGAACATAGCTTTAAAGGGACAGTTCAGCCCAAAATCAAAATATGTATTTTCCCCCTTTTTTACCTGAAGTGCAATTTATCCATCTAGATTGTTTGGGTGTGAGTTGCAGAGTTTTGGAGATATCAGCTGTACGGATGTCTGCTTTCTCTCAAATATAATTGAACTATATGGCCCTTCACTGGTGGTGCTCAAAGCACTAGAAAATACATTTGAAAAGAAAGCAAAGACCAGAAATCATAACCCGGTTACTCAAGATAATTCACAGACCTTGTTGTGAGCAGTTTCATGTGGGAACTATCTTCTCTCCATATCCACGGGCAGAAGGAAACATCTACTCATGAATGAGAGGCTAACAAAGTTGACCAAACCAGCTAACGTTACAGCTCAGCTGGGGTGGACGCCATTAATGTTTACATTCCGCCCTGTCAAGAGCATGAGCCTCTCATCCTTAACTCAGTCTGTAGATTATAGTAACTTGAGTAACTGGGTTGTGATTTCTGGAAAAAGACATTACTGTCAAGTTTGGTTTTGTTTTTTGATGCTTTGAGCAGCACAAGCAAAGTGCCATCTAGTTCCATTATATTCGAGAGAAGGCAGACAGCAGATATCTCACTCACACCAAATGAATGACCTTATCCAGTGCCAATTTGATAATAATAACAATATGGGAGAATAATGTGAATGCAGGAGGCTACATAGACTTGTTGCAGCTCTACTTTATTGTTTGGCTGATAAGACAGGTTAAGTCTGAATCCCTGAAGCTGGTGTGTTCCTGAAAACAGCCACTGCCAGCTAATTACCAGAGATGCATGACGCAGTTTCCATTTGTCTGGTAACGTTGCAACCTTCTCTCTTAAGGTTAACAAAGAGGAGGAGAAGTAGGAAGAGGGATGGGAAGAGAAAGACAGATGGTCTGTCAAGGATGAGGATATGGTTAGTGTGAGTGTGGAGCACTGGGGGATGGAACAGTGAGGACGACCTTCAGACCTCAACCCGAACTCAGCTGTCCATCATACTTCTATAACCATGGAAATGCTTCAGTGAGGGGTCATTGGGTGGCTCACGGCTCCCTGCAGTTTGTCTCCAATGTGAAACCTGTGCGGATGTGGTTTGATCAGATTTTATTGACAGTGAACAAACAACCAACCGATGGCATCAGATTCTCATAGAAACATGGTTCAGTCCTGATTAGTGCTGAGACACCTGACTTCACTGTTTTTAACTGAGCCATGCCCACTTCAAACCAGTTAGAAGAGTACAGGAAAACAAAAAAGAAATGTGAAAAATCTCTAATGTGAAGGAACATAAACTGCTCTAACTTTGGCAGGAAATGTCGTATTCATGTAGGATCCCATCACTCATAGTAAGAGGAAGATTGATAAAATGTTTTAAGAGGCTTTCACATGAAGTTCATTGAACAGCATTTACCAGCTTTACTGCATGGCAAAGCTTTGCAAGCAGATGGTGGAAGTGCAACAGTGAGAGCTACAAATTTGATTGGACAGCGGCTGACTCCTGATGAATGAACTTTGTTTACTGTTCTCTTTAAGCATAAAGTTACTTCTTTCTGTCCGAACAGCTTGCAACAGGGAGGAAGGGATTTACACAGATAAACCTTGTGACCGGGAATATAGAAACTTTTGTGATTGTTCTTGTGTCACCAGACCTGACACATCAGCAAAACATCATCCTTTTATTTTATTATTCTGTTTTTTAAAATGTCACCGACATAAAATGAATCTACAAGAGACATTTCACATGGCAGGCTGTTCCCTCTCATCCACAAATCTTGGGCACTATTTTTTCAGACCACTTGGTGGCAACAGTGTCTCTTGTTCAGGCTGACTAAATTAGAATAGAAGACTGAATTTTAAGAGTATAATTTAACTTTTAACTAATTTTGACTGACAGCACAAAGGACATTAGACTAATACAGTAAAACAGTCAAAGGATAAACACTTGTCAGAGTCAGACTTGTTTTGCATTGAACCTTCGGAACAAATCATCCAAAAAGGGATATGAGCTAATTTTATGGTCTTTTCTCCAACCCTTTGCTAAACCATTGCATTTTACACTGAGAACATCAGGCTAATAATAGAGGTCATAAGAGCAACAGACTCTCAAGAAGTCATTAACAGCCGGTGGATGCAAACATCTCAATTATTCTGTTTCAATTAATACAAACCTTACGTGCTTTAACCCTCTGACTCAGTTTCCACAGGAAAGTCACTGTTATTTATTTTGCCAACTCAAATGTCAGTACATGACCTTTATATCTATGAAACATGGCAACCATATTCCTTACATGGTTTTAGTCAAGTTTAATGTCATGGTCTCTGGTATTCAGTTCTCTTTTACTTCTCTTTTTTCCCCCTTTTATTCCACTTTCATCCTGTTGATCTTCACGTCCCTTGCAGTTGGACATTTCACTTTCCAATTATGCTCCTTTGTCAAAATCCTCAAGAGACGCTGAAACACAGATTGGTGTGTGTTTGGGCAACTGAGTCCTGATGACGTGTCATGTGGGTCAGATCAGTCTCTTTGTTCATGTCAGTACACAACTCTTGTGACGAACCAACATCCCTTGCATTCACACTTGATTTAGAATATAAACTTAAAGCTAATTAAGTGAAGGTACTGTTGTATATATAAGAAAAAGATTAATGGGGTCCCAGGCATACTATTAATTTATTAGCGAGCTTTAGAGGTGCTAGTAGCGTTTAGTTATCTTCAGACAGTTCCTGGCAGGATGTTTCTCCGTTTGCAGTCTTTTGCTAAGCTAAGCTAACTGGCTGCTAATGGTAGCTTCATATTTACAGGAAAATAATAATAATAAACTTTATTCATAGCGTACATGAAAGTGGTATTGATCCTCTCATCCAGGGCTAGACAAGAAAGTAAATAAGCATATTTCCCAAAGTGTCAAACTTTTCCTTTAAGGCACAGTAATAGCAGATAAGGCATACTGCAAGAATAACAAGTAAATGTGTTATGCTAAGCTAAGACAGTAGTCAAGTATTGCTGATCTACAGTATTTTTACCTGTAGCCTATTTTACATCTCTTATTTAATATTTCTGGCCCACTAATTTTACTTAAAATGATGATTTCCCTGTGCTTGAAACAAAACCATAATAAAACAATTTTTAACAATATCAAATCATCTGTACAATAGAGCATTGTTATTATTTACTCCACACACTCCCACGCGGCATGCTTATAACTAGAACAGAGCTATTAATTGTGTTTTGATTTCAGCGCCAGAGCATATTGGAGTGAGTATAGGGGGAGCATGTGGAAGAGTGGATGTGATAAAGGAGAGGGTGACGTGAGGTAATTCAGCAAACTTATTAAACAACATCAGGATCTATTACAGTCGGCTCACTTGGCCTCAGTCTCAGTCACCTCATATCTATAAACTATCTATTGAAGATGGTTTCTTGGCATTTATAAGAATATGAATATGAATACTCAGGAATATCACTGCGCACTTGTACGTTCTCAAAACTTGAGATAGAGCATCACCTCTGTTCTGCAGTGGCTTTCTGAACTTTTCATCAGTAGTTTTTGCTTATCAGCATGGACTGTGTGAAGACACAATAGCGGCTGATTACACAAGATCTTGATGCTTGTTAGAGTTCACTCGTCTCACCAGAGATGATAACTTCTTAAAAGTTATACGTGTGAATCTGAACTTGTGAGGGGAAATGCCACATGTTTATTCAAACCCTGCTGTGGGAGATTTTCTTATTCAGCCAGCTCTATTGATTAAAACTTTAATCAGGGAGGGGCACATCCAGATCATTTTGACTGATGGGGCAAAGGTGGAGCACAGGCTCAAGCAAGGGTGGCAATGCAGAGTCACGATACAGAAGCTGATGGCTTGAAGCTGGTCAGCTATTCAGATCCTTTGCTTAAGTAAAAGTACCAATACTGTATATTAATGTAAAAAGTACTACTCTGGTTTAGTACAAGTCCTCCATTTACTCCAGTAAGTATCCTACTTACATAAATTATGAAGGGAAAAGCACTTGTGCTGCAGAAACATGGTTCCAGCCTACATTATTAGGTTGGTAATAGTGATGCAACAATGTGTAAGTAGCATTTTAATTTTTCTAGCTGGTTAAAGTGGAGTTAGTTTTAACTACTTTATTATTATTTATACAGTTGTTAGTTTAGACAAGTGGTTCCCAACCTAGAGGTCTGGCCCCTCAAAAGGGTCACAAGATGAATCTGAGAGGGCGTAATATGATAAACGAGAGAGGAAAGAGGATAAAGTTCTGATGCACAAATTTCTATTAACTTTTTGGACCTCTCTCTAATCCCTGCCTTTCTGTGAAATATTGAGCCTCAAACAGTTATTAAGTTAAGGTTAGAGGGTAAATGTTTCTTTGGTGAACTGGTACCAACTCACAGACACCTGAAAGGCGACAAAAAGCTCCAACTAGACACTGTTCATTGGTCACAATCCAAAAAGCCTGGTTCAGTCTTCAATGATGCATTTTATGTTATAAGATGATCATATGTCTCTTTATGTAAAATCAGAATCAGAAAAATAACCAATAACTACAAATGTAGTGGAGTAAAAAGTACAATGTTTCCCTCTGAAACGTCTTTAGTAAGCAAAAGAAGCATATAATAAGAAATACTCAAGTCAAGTACAAGTACCACAAAATTTTACTTAAGTATACTACTTGAGTAAATTTACTTAGTTACTTTCCACCACTGGGAGCTATTAGGTCATGGAAGATAACCAAAGAGACAGAAAAATATTTTTAATCCATCACTGTCTACAGTAAGTATATTATTTAAATTCTACCAACACAATCTCATGCTGTCATGAGATTGTGTGGGAGAATAAGTCAGACACTTTTCTTGTCATTTTTGTATTATACTAGCAGGGCTGAACAATATGAAAAAAAAAAATATTGCAACTATTTTCACTAGAGTCACGATTGGTGTGAATGAATGGTAATTTTTGCATTTCATTTTTACTGAAAAAATATTAAATTGTTGTTGAGGTGATTTTGTCTGAGGTCTGTACCAAACAAGCATGTTCCCCTACATTTATAGAATATGAGTTGGGCAGCTCAATAGCACCACAATGCTTCAAAACATTTTACCAAAGAATTGCAGCTCCTGCGATTTGGCAATAGCAATTTCGATAACACTTCGATTAAAGCTCAGCCCTAAAAACTGGTTAGTTTAAGAAAGTATTTTCCATCCTTTTTTATGAATAAGAGTTAACAGCTGTCTATATTCAGTCCTGCACAGACACTAGCGAATACACTGAACAACCACTGCTGATATGAAGTGCACCCATGGGCTTTTGTGATACAATTGCATTTAATCGCCTTGAGTTTTTCATACATAACCTAGCTAATTTGCATTGCCTTGAGACAGAAGTTGCAATCGACAAACATCATCTCATCATATTGGCAAAGAATAACTTACAGCTAATTACGGAATTATAAAACAGGGCAGAAATATTAATATAACTGTGAGAACAGGCAGATTTGGGACATGGCTGGGAGGAAGTTAAAGCATGCTAATTTCTCCAGAGTGTAATAAATGTTTTATTTTTCCGTGAAGATCAGCAGATACTGTCTGATGTCAGAGGCACATTCCCCTCATGGTTTAATGAGGCTGCTTTAGATGACTGTGAAGATAATTTGCTTTAACACCTCACTGCTATTGATTCTAATAGGGATGAATTATGTCCCAGACTTGTTGCACTGTTTCTTTGTCATTAAGGTCAGCAGAGCAAAACAACTAAGTACCCTTTCCAGCACACACAGTAAGACAGCAGTTTTCACCTCAAGACACCATAACGAGTATGACTAAAGTCATCCACGTCATATCTACTCATTCTGCCTGCAAAGGACATTATTACTCACTTCAAAGGCCAATTAGGAGAGAAAATGTCACTTTGTATTTTGGTGCACAAGATGATTTAGCATTTGTATCTTGCACGTTATAATGCTCCGAGTTTATTTGTTGAAATGTGTGTGCTATAAATGTGCTAGTTTTGGACATAAAATGGACAAAAAAGGACAAAACCATTGGTGAAGGGTTTGACTGGAGACATATTTTTTGTTTTTTGTCTTCAAATTTCAGATTGACATGCACCAGACACATACTGAATAAGGTTGATCAAAACTTCTGTGGGTTATAAATTTTGAAAATTTGATGAACTGAATGTGTATTTATATTGCTCTAAATTGAAATGTTACATTTTGGAGCTTTGTCCAAATGAAGGACAGACAGCTGTGGTTCAGAGGCAGATGTCCGGTGATGTAGCTCCCAGATTCCCAAAACTCAGGGTTCAATAGTGACTATCTAAAATAACTTTAAGAATAATAGGACACAAAAAAACTCCTCTCTGTTTTTGAGGATGAGGAAAGTGATGCATATCACCTGTGCTTAGTGTTTTTTTATTCCTCTGAAGCTGTTAGTGTCAATAAACTGCCATCATCTCACCGCCTCTAAACTACAACTGAAATATTATCTTGTTTCACATATTTCATATCCCTGTGAAAAATATTACTTAAAGAAACCATTTTCAATTTTAGTTTTACTGACACCTGAGTGATTCAAAACTGTTTTGGCATACACAAAATTTTTCACATTAGAAAAATAATGTTGATATGAGCATTTTGCTTGAGTTATGGGTGTGAATAAACTGATATTGGCCATACAGTATGTTCTTTAACGGAGTATCCTCCTTTGGTATGAGGGTATAAATGTTTGTTTGTGCCATGGACTTGTAATACTGATTTATTTCATCCAACTGTACCTGCCTATGTCATATCACATTTTTTATGCCACTGTTGTAATATATATATAATCTTAAATATCTCTGGTCAAGTGCCTGCCTGCCTTCAACTGTGAATTATACAGACATCAAAATCACATGATCCTGTCAGTTGCATATTCACTATCTTACCCAAGCTGCCATATATAGAAGGATGTGATTAATATGTTGAGGCATGGATACTCTATCTTTATTGTGTCTGTTTACCAAAGGGGCAACATCCCACAGAATCAAGGAAATCACACAATCCTCTGTTACATGTCGCACATCACAGTGACTCAAGCAGAAGAGCTATAAGAGCTACACCAACAGTCTGAAACGAACAGTCACTATGACTGAGTGGCTCCAAGGACTGTAACAACATGCAGATACACCTCCTCATTCAGTAATAAATGACTTCTAATAAAGAGGAAAGAAACAGTTATCACAAAATTATAATGTTACTATGTAGAGTTCTCTAATAATATAATGGTATATTATGTTATGTACCCATAACACTGTGTGAGGTTGTGCAGATGGTTGAATTCATTTTTTGTCCTGTCAATGACATATCAGATGCAGATTTAGTGAATAAAATTATGAAAACTGTCATCAGAATGTGTCTCAAATGTTAATACAAGTTTAACATTGATGGCTTAAAATACAAATCCAGATACCTGTAGGCAGTAAGGGAAGGAAATCAGTATTTATTACAAACTTCCTTGACATCTAAAAAAACCCAAACTGATATTCTGGTTTTGTTTTTAACAGAAAATTTGATACATTTTTAACATTACACATAACTCTTTGGATATAGTTTGAAGAAATTATTAAAATGCCTGTGTCGTAAATACGCTTAACTCAGTACAATACAATACCCTTCATGAGCTAGTTAGCAGAGCTTTCATTTCAAGCAAATCCCTCAATTTCTGACTTTGTTATCAGCTGCTGCTGGATCGATAAAAATGATCCCTTTTTTATCGTTCTCAATCAGACTGATCTCACTCAGGATCATTATTTCAAAAATGAGTTAATAACACATTAATCTATAGGTGAGCCTAGGTCAGATAAAGAGATGTCTGTAGCCGCTCAGCCGTCAAATGGTATAAAACCTCCCTCTGAAATCACAATGTCTACTGAAACAGTACAGTATCTGCTCAAAGTCTTGTCTTTATCTCTACTATTCTGTAGTCCACTAATCATTATGGTAAAACCAACATGTCATTCTTCTTAAGAACGATAATGTAAATGTTGAGGGAAGTATATACACTATGGTCACAGATATGTCATTGACATTTTCCAAGGATTACAGGCTTTACGGTGGTCCAATTTCCCTTTGGTGAGAATTCCAGATTGTAGAAAGGTCACTGCGGTATTTAAGTTTAGGACATAACACTTCAAATATTAGAGAAAAAAGTCCCTTTGATAATCATTCAGCAGGAATTGTGAAATAAAAACCTCTGTCTTTTGGAGTGTACAGGCCAAAAGAGCAACTTAATTACAGAGGACAGTTTTTTTTTCTGTTATGTCCATGAAAAAGCACTGCCAGATTTTTAAAGAACAAACAAAAACTTGTTCATTCTGACAGTAAAAACAAAATACAACAGGCCAGAGCCTACAGTGGCTCCCGTGAGGAGTCTGTAGATGTTTCTATGTTTGTTCGGCCAAACACACAAACAAGCAGCTTTCAGAGAGGAAGACTACTGTTGCATTCACGCAAATGAATCCTAAAAAGATGCTTAAATTCTAAGATTCATATGGCCAGAAAACAGACCATTAATCCTATAAGACCTAAAATATCTACATTATATTTATATTTTCATACATTTTCTGGGCATTCCTATTTGAAGTCACTACAGCAAAAAGAGTTTTTAAAAAAAAGTTAATTTGATTAAATGTTTAATTAACAATACAAATATGTATGAAAAGTGGACTCAAGAAAAAGCTTTCTTATTTTAAGACAGGTGCAAGTGCATGCATGAGTGAGGAGGCAGGAGAGGTTTAAAAGGAGGTGAAGAGCTCCCTGTCCGTGAAGAGATGGGTTTTCATGCAATAACAGCGAATTATAAGTGACTGCAGTTGGGAGGCCAGTCCCTCTCCAGTGAGCTGGTGGGAAGAAAAGTCCAGTCTGAGCATAACAGTAACCAGTTCCCTTGACCATTAGCAGGAGTATAGAGACAGGACACAGGCTATGGGTTAAAACTGGTCTTGCAGCTGCCTTGTAGTTCTGCGTAGCCTTGTCTGCCAACAGCAAGGTTAGGAAATGAATATGAGCAGCCAGGGAGAGCCTCAGGGAAGCGAGTTTAGTGATTAAAATATATCAACAAGTCCTCTAGTTTTTTAATTGCCCTCCAGTATGACACATATGAGTTTTGTCATCTGTGTCACCCTTAAGCAACACAGCATTGTTTGTCAGTGTCTTATAAGAAACTGACAAATCATTGCAAAAAAAACTGTTTTCTGATCTGACACCTATGGTAAAGGCTCATTTAGATTTAGGCACACAAATTACCTGGTTAGGAATATGATCATGGCCATGGTTAAAGGAACGCTTTCTTAGCTGGGAGCAGTAACTCCGTGGCACATAATGTCTTTACACTTTGGTTTTTGTACGGATTAGACAAATAAGTTATAACATGTTAATTACTGAGCTTTAGAGGGGCTGGTACTTTAAGTAGATTTTGTTACCTCTGGACAGAGTGAAGGTAGCTGTTTCCCCCTGTTTCAAGTCTCTGTGCTAAGCTAAGCTAACCAACTGCTGACTGCAACCTTAAAGTATATTTAATAGATAGACGTGAGACTATGTGCCAGACTCTACCTCTGTGGCTGTATAACATCACAGTATTTCCTTCTTTGGACAAAAGTCATAATTCCTATGGCACACTAGAGGTGTACTTTGGGTATTTGTTGAAACAAATGGTGCTTTTCTTAAAAGGGCAGTCCTAAACCTGCAGTGTGGAACTACTGTCTCCCCCTTTCTGCAGTGAGAGTAATTACATCGTGGACATGCCTATGATGCCATAGGCTCTGAAATACTTCTAGTTGTAGCCTATAGTTCATACTGAAGGCTACTCTATTGTTCCTTCTGCTCTGGAAAACCGCTACCGTGGAGCCAGTGTGGGAAAGTCGTGGCCAACACTAGTTTAAAAACTCCAGTATACTGCGAAATACAGATTTATCTGACGGTGACTGACTTAATCAGCATTGTGTAGACTCCTTTGGCAAGAGCTTGATGGTAACAGTTGTTCATTCATATGAAAAAATCCCACACTCCAAGTTTAAATCTATTTAAATATTTGTTTTACTAATTATCCAATTTACATTTAGGAGCACACAATAGTTTCCCTTTTAGAGCTTGATTGTCGTAACATACAGCAGAGAGAAAAATGTGGCTAACTGTACTCACTTCCTGATTATTACACTTGACGAAAGCTTTATCCACAAATTATTCCCACTGTGTTTTTACTGTAGACTTCTTCTAATGGATACCTAAAGCACTGGGCAGAAAGAAAAGGCCAAACTTGGTCTTTAGACCTGGAATGAAAGCACTTTAGTGTCCATAAATAAATTTTCTGGCTGGTGGCTTGGGGTGGTACAAAAGCCAAGAGCAGCCGTTCTCAGTAATGGACAAAGGTGCAGCAGAAACGAGCTCCCTGCTCACTGTGCCAAGATGTGTCTGCACATTTGTTGCCATTCTAATGGCATTTCAGACAGTTGACTCTAACAATAGCCCATGGAGGTTCTGAAAGAGAATTTTTTTTAAACTCTGATGTACAGTAATTAAAAATAATTCATAAAGTATCCCATTCAATGGTCTGGATTTGATTCAGATACTAATAAGACATGATGTGCCAAGATTATCAATAACCTAGCTTGAAAATGACCTTTAAGAAGCCATAAAGATTGAGGAAAGGCATACATGCCAATGCACAGGAAACCTGACTAACATCAATCAAGATTGAAACACACTTTACTACCCATTTAACCAAGGTTAGAAGAAGAAGCAGACAGAGGCTAAACACAGTGGCAATAAACTCAGTAAATGGACTCTAAATCCTCGCAAGGGATCAAAACAATGTATTTTGATGAACAGACAATGAACATTGAGGTAGGGCAGTTCCTTTGTATTAGGTATATTGTTATTTAATGGTTTTCTATAGCTCCCATGTCATTGAGGTTTGACATGTCAAGAAGACCAATATTCAACCTCTAATCTCTCTTGCATCACGTCATGAAGATATCTGGTCCTGTGGCACCAGAGGACTCTACTAACTCATTGCCTGGACCTGCTGCAGATTGAGTGGGGAATACATCATCTTCCTGATACACAAGGTCCTCACACACCTGGAGAAGCAGGGCAGCTCTGTGAGAGTCATGTTCTTTGACATCTCCAGTGCTTTCAACACCATCCAGCCCTGCCTTGGAAGGGATAAGTTGCTGGCAATGCAACTGCACCCTGACAATGCATCCTGGATCATGGACTCCCTCACTGTAGGCTATGTCAAAGTGGATGGCTCTGCCTCTTGTGATAAGCAACTCTGGTGCACCACAAGGAACTGTATTGGGGCCATTCCTCTTCCCTTTGTATACCTCAGACTTC
Source organism: Hollardia meadi (assembly GCA_037974645.1). Lineage (NCBI taxonomy): Eukaryota > Metazoa > Chordata > Actinopteri > Tetraodontiformes > Triacanthodidae > Hollardia > Hollardia meadi. Next base: position 6,518,720 of record JBBPCS010000238.1, read on the forward strand.
AACAATCAGAAGTGGGCCTTAAGTAACAAAAGGTTGAGAACCCCTGACCTATAACACCACACAACACACACCATTTCTCCACATTTGGCACATCTAAGACAATCACACCACTCTCACTCTATATTGTCCCTCTGTGTACTGATTATATACTTTGCTGTATTTTATGAATTATTTTGTGATATATTATACTATACTATAACCACAGGCCTAATATACCATATTATACTTGATGGCCTATTTAATTCCATGTTTTATTGCTATATAATATACTTCTTATTTTATACTATGTATATTATGTTTATTATATACTGTTATACTATATACTACTGTCACCTTACTATATCTTATATCCTATTATATCATTATATACCATATTATACTACACCATGTTAAAAGTCCAGTAAGTAGGATTTGGGGGTATTTAGGATACAAATTGAAATTGAATATAATACTCATAACTATGTTTTTATTTGTGTATAATCCCCTGAAACTAAGAGTCATTGTGGGTTTTTTTCTGCCACAGACAGCGCGGTTCCTCTTCCACAGAGTTTGCCATGTTGCACCGCAATGTCTCTACAGTAGCCCTGAAAGGACAAACCAGAAACTGGCTCTAGAGAGGATCTTTTGTGTTTTTTGCATTTTTAGCAGCCACTGTAGATTCTCTTACATGTTTGTTGGTTGCAACCTGCAACCTCACTGCTAAATGCCACTAAATGTTACATTACATGTCTTTATTAATATAGACATATATATAGAGAGAGATATTACTGAATCATATCATATATTAGTTCGGTGTTTGCTGTTTACATGGACTTATCTAATCTTATTAAAGACTCTAGTGCTACCAAAATGTAAAAATGTAAATACAAAAATAGTAAAATGAGTAAAAAATAGTAAATGATTAGCACTGTATAACAACAATTAGCACATACATTGTTTTTGAGTCCATTTTTGTATTGTATTTTTTTCCCATAATATTATGATTGTCAAACAAATGATTTCTCAGGACTTCCTTTGGCGTGACATTTTAAAGACTTTGCACAAATCATTATTGTAAAGACATACAGTTGCTGTTTAACTCGCAGGTCACCCTCTCTGTTACAAATATTTTCCCACAGCAGCAAAATCAATATAACTCAAGTTTATTTTCTTCAGTTTGAAATGCCATGTGTCAAACAGTCTCAGAATTCCTCAATGCAATCTGAGTGTGAGGTGATAGTTTAATGAGATGTTTCCCTATACACAAACAGCTTTATGTAATGTGAGGAGCCATACTGATTATGCAGGGCATGTATTCTGTTCTTTGACTTAGACATGTTTAAATGGTGCCTTGTGGGATTTTGTTCTCTTCATCTACCCATTATACAGTAGACTGGTAAGTGATTTGATTGCTTGTAATGTTTCTACAACAGAGAAAAGTAGCTTACACTCTTGGGACAAATAAAAATGACTGTTCAATATCCAAATGCCAAATGTTGCTGTACATTTACTTTAAATGTTGTGTTTTAAGATGTGAAACCACAAACGTAGGCATTCGGAAATGTGAAAGCTGAGAATAATGTTTAGTTCTTATTGAATTGTTCTCTGCCTCCACTTCAAAGACTTGAAAAAGCTGCGTGCAATCACTTCATCTCCACTTAAGTGTTTTACAGAAGAAATATGTCTGAGTATTAATTGAACCTGCTCTCTAAAACCCTGCAGGAAAGTGTAATAAATGCAAATGACTGAATGAGTGAGATGCTAAAGATTGACACTTCATTGGTTAACTATCCCATGATTACAAGGCTCTATGAAAAACATGGTTCATCCACCTGTGACATGAATGCTCTTATAAAGTTGCCATGTGACTGTGAAATATGACCCATTAACGTGCAGATCTGAGAAGAGCCATCGGTCTGTGTGGTTCAATTAACCTACGCAGGGTGGGGAATGGGCCAGGGGAGATGTGCACAGGGCACAATGAGATGGCATTCAATTAACCAGACATGTCTGCATAGGAGAGGTGCAGTTGCCTTGGCATCCACATCATCCATTTCATCAACAGTGATCTATTCTTATCTTCAAAAGGATAACTTGTTACTGCCAAAAGTTAACATTTGGTGTTTCAAAACGTAATCAGCCCTTCTCACCACTATTTACAAAATAAAGCAGAAACATTTCTGGCATGGGCACATTAATCATCTTTCAGACAAACATGATTAAATGATACAGTGCACAGCAGCTATTTATTTGTTCCTATACATGCTGAATTCAGTGTGAGTGTGGCCAGAGCAGAAACACTCAACTTACACCATGTGAGTGAGCTGAATACAAGACTTGCCATTTATTGAAGCATTTTAACATCAGTGTGATGCAGGAATTTAAACCAATGAGATGTGGTACACCCAAAATTCCAAATATTACACATAGAAGGTTAGTTTTTAATATAGTAAGGTTAAATTAGTTGAAGGATCATATTACATTTGTTATGTAAAGGGGAAATGACCTACATACTAAATCCAAAGTAAAAATTAGGGCTGCACGATAAATAATTTCAGCACCAACATCACGATGTGTGCATGCGCAATAGTCACAACGCAGGAAGTGCGATGTCAAGCATTGATCTTTTTTTTTTCCTCTAGTGCGTACAATGTCCAGCTGGGTGGAAATGGTACCCAGCTGACACAGCAGAATCAGCCAAAGGCACCATGGGATTGTCAATGGATGGCTAAGAACCATGCTAACAATAACTGTTTTTAATATGGATAAAAATATGGATAAATAATCAAAGGACAACGTTAGTAATGTTATCCTGTATATGATATTATTGACCGCAGATTTATAGGGGATGGGAATGTGACGTCATCTACAGCAAATCAGCCATAATTGGAGGATACCAGCCATCATCTGTACAACGGCACGACCCATTGAACTTATTAGTTCCAACCCATTCAACTCATTGTAAAACAGTTTGCATAAAACACTAAAAACCCTAAAACAATTATTGTAAAGACACAGGACTTGATAAATGATTTTCTTAACCAGCTTATAAAAATAAAAAATGCTCAATGCCATTTTTTGAATGCATTACAACATTTAAATAAATTACATATCATGACTGATTTGGCCAGCAATAACCGGGCTTACTGCTCTCCATTTATTTCAAAACAGCAGGTAAGATTAGAGAAAATAAGCCATGTGACACTCTCATCCCCAAACGTCTCTCTGTCAGAAATGCTTGTGGAAAGCTTCAGGTGCTTCACATCTGACAGTATTGTATAATGTTACCTGGAGCGACAAAATATAACAGGCACGTCCAGATTCAAGTTGCTGATAGGAGGATGAGACATGAGTTGTGGCACATGGCATATCAGTCTCAGTACTTCTCCTTCTGTCCTACCTGATATATTTGGTGTACCTTTGCTATTTCCTGTATGTTTGGCTTACCTTAAATAAAATGACAGATTTCTCTGTTTGACCAACAAAATACAGTCAATTTTTGACATTTGAATGTGGAAATACTACGTTATATCTTTAAAGACAGAAGAACGTTTGAATATCAGGTATAAGCATGTGACAAAATTACACAGTTATTTATTCTTCATTTGCTGTGTCTGTGTTTATCGTATGCTTGTCTCTACCAGTATTTCAGAACGGTGAAATGTGGAGGTGTTTTTAGTTGAGACATTTGCATCACAATAATGCAGGCGCCAAGCCAATTCCTGGCTATTTTAAAATTAAGAGTCTCTTTGGTTGACTACAAAATTACTTTTGGTCGAACTACTCAAAGAAGAGAGGGTCTGTGCACTATTGAGTAGTCAGTGTGATGCAATAAGAAAGAAAATCAAGGGTATTGAAGCTCATCGTGTCTCTCCCTAAAATTTTAATTACAAAGAGAGTGTGTGAAGATCAGGGTCAGTCTTTTTTCCATCTTAGCTCATAATGAAACTTTTTAAAGGGGTATTTTAAGATAAATTCCCACACAGTTTAGATATCTACACTGGAAGCAAATGTGTTTGCACCCTGTAATGCAGGCATGTGTGAGTGGTTGTCCATATGACAGGATGGCCATGTAAATGTGTAAGTATTTTGGAGATTTGAGGTTTGTTCCTGCAGTGGCCACATATCAACTCTGTGCATTAACCTGCGGCTACTTTTCATTTCGCCATTCCTTCCCGTATATATATTTAAAACTTATTTGCAAACCAAAATGCACCAATAAAATTCCCCAATCTTTTCAGTAGTTTGCAGCTAGTTGTCGGCATAAAAATCAGTACTTCAAAGCCTTTAAATGTGAAACTGATGCGTTCTCTGTTTTACTATTATTTATATATTAATTATTAACTAAACATATAATAACAAATATAATATTCCATTAAATTTTGACGCATCCCATCACAGTTTTTAAAACGTGCCAGTGGATTGCTATTGTTACAGTATCATCTGTGCTGAATTGATGAGAGAAGTTTTTTGAACCTGTTGATCTTAAAAAGCTTCTGTAAATATTTGTAATAACTTTCATAATTCATACATTTTGAAGCAATGTGTGCCTTGCATTGTTAGTTCTCATAACGAAACAAAGTGAATACCTTTGCTAGAGAGACCAAACACAGTTCAAACAACTTTTGATAAAAAATTCATAGCATTCATATCAAAAGATAATCAAAAACCTAATTTAAAACCAATTAATTTAAGATGGGCCGCCCAACAGGGGCTTCATACCTCAAATTGAGATAGAGATAATTATGAGTACACTCATACCCTGCAGACTGGTCCCTGATAAAGTTGACCATATACGAGATGGAGCATTTTAACATAAGACTATTCTATTATATTTTTTATTATTATTATTATTTTATTGTTTTCTTATCTTAACAAAGCTAAAATGACTGCTATGTTCAATAGCTGACATGTTATAGCGTGAGCTGAGCTTTAGGGTGTTAAAGTGGGGTTGCAACTGTTCTTCCAAGTACTTTCCTAGAGCAAGGTTTGCTTTTGCAAGGAGAAGTCCAATGTTTCATGAATAGGCTATACGCATGTGCAGGAAGGCTTGGCAGCGGTCAAGGTCTGAAAAAGTCTTGTCTCCATTACTGTACAGTAGTTCCTGCAGTCCAGTCTTATCTTCTACTGCCACAAATGTCCCAGAATGGCTGGATAATGATTAACTGTCATCATCTGACTTGCCATCTTCATGGTTTGACCATTATACTGAATATTGACATCAATCATAGCCATCACGTTTGGTTCTCAACACTGTGTCAATTGAGGAATACAATTGGGATGTGTCCCAGATAGACTGAAAGATAAACCAGTGCTCACTCTGTGTCCACAAATGAACCCATATGTTTCACGGCTCTGGGTTTGACTCCTAGTGTTTTTTCCTGTGTTTTCCTGTTTTCCTCATGTCTCCCTCCTCCCCTTTGTGTTTGTGTGTCCGGCATGGCTTTCCGCCTCCTGAGTGCCTGGCGATCACCTGCTCTGAATCTACTCATCACCAGCAGTACCAGAACCCTGGCTTCTCCACTACTCATTGCTACATTGTTCTGCAAGTGACAGTGGCATATACTCTTAGTACCTGAGTTAGTTTCTAGTGTTGTATTTTCTTTGTGCCTTCCTAACAAGATTTTCTTGCAGGCCTAGATCGCCTTCATCCATCCTGCCGACCTCCACCATGGAATGCCTCAAGGCTCAGTCTTTCCCTGCCAGTCACCTCTGATCGCCACTCCACCTGCTCCCAGACCCCACCTCACCATCTCTCAAACCTTCTTTTACAATAAACCCCTCAAACAAATTGCCTTGTCTGTGTCCATTTTGGGTCCTCAAATTATAACATTATATATCCTATAAAATAATCAAAATATTAACAATCAGTAGCTCTTTGCTCTTGGTAAATATATATATATATATATATCTTGGACAAAAACATGAATACCAAGCTGAAAATATTTGCCAGCAAAAGTTTTAATTTAGAGGGCTAGAAATAAAAAGCCTGCTGTGCTTCTGTTTGAAATCAAGAACCCACTGTTTCAAAAAAAATTGTGTGATCATTCTAAACTCCATATGTGCCTGTGTGAAAGTTTGACGAGCAAAGCAACAGTAACTAGGAGTGACGGGGCTTAGCAAACTTTCTTGGAAGTAGTGTGACGTTAATTTTTGAGTTATATTTCTGTTTGCCCTTTTTCTGAAGTCACTGAGATTAATTCTGTCATTTGCATTGGACAGATACTACAGTACATGTGGACTACTGTATATTATATTGTATATATCAAATACCCAAATTACTCCAACAAAAAATAAATATTGCCTGGTCAATGTCAGCCGACTAATCAAGCAATTATTCCAAGTTTTTAAGTTAAGCCATAGTGAAAATTTGCTCAGCTTCATATCAATACATTACAAAGTCTGTTATACATTGGGTCCACCCCCACAACATCAACAACAATGTGTGTTATTGCAGCTTTATCACCATAATCCCCATTGTGGAGAGGGGGACTCCATTCAGTGCTGCTGATGATTTTACTGTCTACCCACAAAGCTTTAACTCTCAGAAGCATGTGGGTTTTATTTCTGAGAAGAAGAATGACATCTAATTCCCCTCAAGTGCCCGGTGGGGGCAAACTTAAGCTGCTTTGAAAGGGCACTGTTCTAAAGAGGCTCTCTGATAAACAAGCTCGGGCTTATTTTCTGGTTTTGATCTATCTATTGGTCTCCATGAGGGATTAAACATTGTTTGAGTTGACTGGCCAAACACCCTCAAGCTATTGCAGCTGTGCTGCAGATGGGAAGCAGTCGTTTTCTCCTTTGACTTTTTGAATTAGAGCTAGACTTTTCAAATATTTACAATTCTGCATAATTATTCATCTCAAACATAAAATGCTGTTTTAACATGTTTCCTCTTCTCATTTAAACATCATATTTATGTGTCCAGTATTTCAGTGCTGCAAATTTTAGTTCCCAAAGCAACAGTAGTACTGACCTGGTATCTTTATAACACGACTATGAATCAGGGCAACGTCTCATACAGGTAACTCAGGTATCACTGAGACTATGCCACATTAACACTGATGCATGGCAGCAGATACTGGAGAAGCTGTAAAACGCTGAAAGCAAAATTACATCACTTTTCCAAGCTTCGATTGGTTTCCTTCCTGATTAGACTATTAGCCAAACTTCCTAATTAACAATAAGTACAACACTATGTGATAAATCCCCATGTGCCAAATCTACAACTTCAAAGTGCACTATCCTAAGAGACTGTCGTCTGACTTCAATGGCAAGGACTCTGCTGCAATCAGCGGGAGAATATTGCATTAAGAGTAAGCCTAAATTTTTAACTGAGTTTCCCTTACCTTCCACTTAAAAATTTGTGGCAATATGCACTCAGTGTAAAACGTTTCAATGGTTACCTAATATCAGTTTTATATAAAATGAACACAACCATGATCATTATTTCTCACCAGGGTTTTAACATATAAAAATCAATATAAATAGTTTAGATTAAATGAATTTTAAAGTTAAATTAAATTGTTGGAAGTTGCTACCTTTGTGTATAATTGCTTGTATCAATACCAATTAGACCAAGGTTTTCGCTTCTGAAATGCTTACAGTTTTACCTGTGTCTTTTTTTAAGGGATGCAAACATCTTGATTTGTTGGGCTATTGACAATGGGTCTTTCTAGGCAAAGTTTTACCTAGTACAGTATCTCCCTCGCCGTCCTTTCTTAAGACTAAAGTCCTTCACTAAACAGTCTGGTAACAACCTTGCTTTTAAAAAAAAAATCTCTTCAGGATCTCAACATGATTGTTCTGTATAAGGATTGTTAGAAAGCAGGTAAAACCCAAATAATAATAAATTCTTCCAATATTTCAAATCATAAATATAATGTTCAATGCAGTGAAAGTTGTTTTGAGCCAAAATGTTTTGCTCTGTTCTCCAAGAAATATCCTTGACTTGGAGTATCAACTGATTTAACTTTTTTTTCTCTCTCTCTGTTGTCACCATCACATCCAGTCCCTTGATATGCCTGCAAATTTATAGGCAAATATTATACTCCAATAAGTGGCATACAAATGATGCAAGAGTGTATGCATACATGTATGGATGTCCCCGACATGTCTTCTTATTTAAGGCTAAATGTCTATCAATAATACATCCTTAACTCTGAGCAGAAAAACTAATAAATGCACAAAACGAGCTACATGGCAAAGATTACTGAAGGTTGTTGGAATGGGTGCATAAAAACTATTTTTAACCTGAAAAATACTTTGCTTATCAGTCAGTGTCTGGACTTGGACTGTCCACTTTTCTACAGTGTGCTTGAAAAAACACAAAACAAGCTCATCCATCTGTTTTTTCCTTAGAACAGTGGGCATTTAATCTGACAACCTAGCAGTCAGAACCTGGGAATTTGACAATAGGACAAAGACAGTTTTTATCTGCTGATCCTGGTTACTTTCCAAGAAAGGCTTCAGGCACAGTCTCAAACATTTCTGACAAGGTTATGTAACAAATTCAAATTTCAAATCTACTTTATATCTGGTGAGAATCCAGCAATGTGTAAGACAGCATACAGTGAATTAATATAAATAATAGATGAGAATAAGGTAAACCTTTACGCGAGTTGTACAACTTTCCTCCTCCTGTTTAATCCTTGACAACATGCCTTTCTTAGTAAAAGTGAAACACATCCAAGCTAAAATCCTCTTTGATGAATGATAATGATTTCTAATTGTGTTATCAACAGTATTTTATACATAATATAAACTTCGGTGGTCCACATTTATGCATTTAATATTAAAGCAAAACTGTAGTTTTTTTTATACACAGCAACACTGATAACCTTAGTAATATTACATATTAAACGGTACTAAAAATACATGTGTCTAGGATTATAGCTAAGGTAATCATTAAATTGCGTTTAATTTCTAAAATGTGACAAAAAACAAAACAAAACATGGGGCTCTTGATCAGTGACTGTACAAAGAAAAGAATGAATTAAATTAATAAATATCAGGCAGTTTTATTCACAAGCTTCTCCATCTGCTTTGAAGCCAATAGATTTTACCACAAGGCCTTGATTTTTATTACAAGAGATAAATTTCACTCTCACCATTGTAACTTATATCAAAAAGATGGCTGATTTTTAGGAGCAAGTAAATAAATGGCTTTATTATTATTATTATTATTATTATTATTATTGTTGTCTTTACAGTTGTATTGGAGGCACTCCTCTATTGCATTTTTAAAATGATTGCACTGGTTGGTTTCACTCCTCCACTGTGAATTCTGGACTTGCCAAGATTAATCTGTCACATTAAACTTATTACAAAATGTAGTATGACACTAGTATGAGGTCTTGTACCTGCTTTAGTCCTTTTAAATATTTCTTTCTTTCCCTGCACACACTTGACCTTCGCCTTTATACTGCATTTCATCAGATAAAGTTCGGCAGTCTGGCCATTTTGTCCATATTGTACATATGAGACAGACCAGAAGTTTATCTCCTTCCTGCTACTGTACTTCCCAGCAGTAGTAGCATGAAAGAAAGGCCAACAAATTTAGCATCTCATGTTCAATTAGGTTAATTAAGAATGGGGGATGACTTACTACGGCTCCAAAGACGGTCAACTCGTAAAGTTTTTCACAGTTTATCAGCCACTCAAAGACAATGCATCGTTTTAACAGTTCCAATAAAGAATGAATATAGTTTCTTCCAGAAGAGAGCAGATGCACCCAGCTGACAGCCTGACAGTGTGAGATGTGCCAAAGCCATGTGCGCCTCTGAAGTACGATTTAAAATCAGCCATCATTGACATCCCTTCAGCCAGAACACCAAACCACACTATAAATCAGACTTTGAGTGGTGTCTCACATGCCTAACTATTCTTTTGTTTTTCTTTTTTTTTTTTGAAAATCTTTTCTTTTTAGATCACTCCACATGTACAAATACACTCATGATAAAAGATCAAACAACTGATGAGGTTTGTTATTTTATTTCGTTGAGAAACGTGGAGCTGCTGTGCCTGCAGGACATGATCAAAGCCGAAGCCTATCAAAGACCAATTACAGTGTCCAGTGCAAACTCTGAGCAGAGATCAAAGACAGGGCTGCATTACATGACAGCTACTAGGATAGAAAATAACTGGATCTCATTATTAGTGTGAGCACATTCACTAATGGCGCTTTGCATAAAGCCATCCATTATTATAGCAAGGATGGTGCTGGTGTCTGTTGAGGTGTTGTGGCCAATCTCTCGGATCACTGAAGCAGGTCGTAGGTTTTTATTTTTCCTTTTTTAACATTAATTTGTATAATGATTATTATCAATAATATTAGTGATTGACAGATGGCGGAGTTGAGGTGCATCCTACATTATGACCACTGCTACTAGACTGAAAGTCATATTGCAGAACAGCTTTTGTTATTGCAATGACACAATCTAATCCGTCTGTCCATCCATCCATCCATCCATCCATCTCTCTCCTCGGCAGCAATTTCCAGCTCCTCCTGGGGGATCCCGAGGTTTTCCTAGGCCAGATGAGATATATAATCCCTCCAGCAAGTTCTGGGTCTACCCCAGGGTCTCCTCCCAGTTAGGCGTGCCCGGAAAACCTCCAAAGGGCGGCACCCGTGAGGCATCCTAATCTGATGCCTGAACCACCTAAGCTGGTTCTTTTCGATGCTAAGGGGCAGCTGCTCTACTCCGAGCTCACTTTGGATGAAATGAATGGAAGCGCCTCACTCTATCTCTAAGGCTGAGCCCAGCCAACCTAAAGAGGAAACTCATTCGGCCCCCCCCAAGAATCGCCACCTTAACACAGTGGAGGGATTTGTGTGTCCCTGTGATCCTGTTGTTGGGGGCAATAGCCTGGGGTCTCCCAAGGCAAATGGGTCTCAGGGGAGGGGCCAGATGAACAGCAATTCGAAGACCCCAATAAAATCCGGATTGTAGAACCTCAGCTGGAATAGGGAGACAGGGGCCCCCTCCTGGAGCCAGAGGGGAGCTTGCTGGCGAGCGTCTGGTGGTTGGGACTTATTCCATGGAGCTGGGACGGGCACTGCCTGAAAAAACAACATGGAGCCGTTGACCTGTGGGCTCACCACTTGCAGGGACAGGCATTAGGGTCGGGTGCAATGCATGACGGGTGGCAGGCAAAGGCGGTGACCTGGGTATGCCAACTCCTGGAACCCATCTAATCCAGACACACATTATTTGATAGATGAAGCAAATTTTGTAAAGGTTCTGCAATGTTGATGAGACTGATGTAAGACCCAGGAGGAAAAATAAGCAAATTCGATTACGAGCTGTTGTGTGCACTTGTTCCACAAATAAAATTAAGCTTGTTGCCATATTGTCTTGCTTGTTTCCTCAGAACCATACCTCTGTTTCCTCAGAGCCAGGTTTCACCGATCTGGTTTGCTATGGCAATGCCATAAGGATTTTTCTAAAAATCAACATACTGTTAAGATCCTCAGCAGATGGTAATTACCACTACAGCAGCTGCTCTGATACAACTCAGTGGCACTTTCAAATTAACATCTGGTTCCATCATTAAGTTGTAGTGACAGAGAGGACCAAAATAATGTTAATGCTGTATCATGTTTTCCTTCAAAGGTCCGTGATCATGTCAAAGGCAAATTATATTCCTAATTAACAGCTTGACCAACACAACAGTGTCATGAAGACTCACCTCTAAAAAACCCATCCATCATAACTGCCATGTCAGATGGTGGAGTTGCTGCTGGGAAACACAAACGCAGAAGACATACAGGTCAGTTAATCAGGGCAAAACACTTAACATCTGTATTCTGGACCAATTAAACTGAAAGTCCCCCTGTGGAGCTTTAATTGTACACAAATACAACTCTGTTTACATTGATCATCGCTCACAAGAGTGCATTGTGTCAAGACTCTGTTTTGTCTTCTATTGGTGCATTTCTACCTTGATAGCTCAACAGCAGTGGATCTGCAGTCGATCTTTCAACTTCAGAATTAAGGTTTGTGCAGTGTATGTAATTAAAATTTCTTGGTTGTGGTTAGGGAGAGATCTTTGTAATTGTTAAAGAAACTAATATTGTTGGTCATGGTCAGATGGAATAATTCTGTTACTATGAAAACTATAAAATCACATCTATTATTTTCAGTCTAGCCCCTCTTCTCAAAATGTTTAGCTAGTACTGAAGAACTGCTACTGTACAGTGAGGTATAATCAAATGTTATGTCAAAAGATCATGCTAATTTACTAATGAGTCATGGAGATGCTAATTAATAATTAGAACTGCACTGAGAGACTACACAGAATCTGTATTTGTATTAACTCTGTCATAAAATTATTTTTTTTTTCCAAGTTGTGTACTTTTTTCAATGTGACCTATACTGTTATAACATTGTGGTGTTTCAGTTTGTTGCTGTTTGCTTATTAAACCTAAGCCCAGATAGTGCACTGAAGTGACTGAAATACAATCTAACCTCAAGTGTCATTGAATGCTGCCTGTGTGAGTGTGACTGTGAGAGTGAGACAGCCATGAATAATGGTTCTCCAGTGTGTCGGCACAGGTGAGAAGCTCGGTCAGTTCTGCTGGCCGACTCTAAGCACATCAGCTGGCATGAAACACAGTGGCCACACTTAACACATCAGCCCAGCCGTTGTCAGGCAGCCGCCAATCAGTCAGTAAGGTCACTGGAATCCACAAAACCCTTCCAAGTTTCCCAGACAGACAATAATTAATAATTAGATCCCAGAGGAAATGGGTCCTTCAATCAACCTCATTCATTGTGCAGGGTTCGTGAGGGTTCGACCATCAAGCCTTGTGACTGATCATGCAAGGAACATAATTACCATCAAGGGAAACAACTGTTTTGTCCACCTCTTAACCCCCAACATCCAGAAGAGATTTGAGCTTACTTCCAGTGATTCCCTTGTTTCCGTTTTAATGCAGATATTACAGATAAAGATAATAATAAAAAAAGAGGCTCAGTGGGCTATGACACTGAATAACCAGAATGACGAGTAAGCTGCTTGGTTCAAATGTGTACTATAAAGACACATGGCAGTTCTTTCAATATGTAAGATCCTGCATGGTTTATTTGTGCTTTTTATGTTAGCATCACTAAAAATTCAAGACTTGAATTACAAGAGTAAAGAAAACTATGTAACAGGCCAAAGCTCAAAGGTTAAGATAACAGTATTTATATTACAGAGACTACTGTGTTGCACTGTTTTGCTCATTGTTGCTGTACAATATTAGATAAAAAGAAGAATTTAAACATGGTTTTTATTTACATATAGTCCTAAGTCATACACTACATAAATTTTCAAGTGTCACCAGCTCTTTTAAATACAACCTTCCAAGGTAAAAACGGCACTGAATACAAAACTGCTGTCAACAAAGGGAACAATACATCTAAGCACCAGTTCCAGTGACCCTATTCCATAAAAATAGCTGCAGAATGAGAAAAAAGAGTGAATTTCACTCTGTAGCAGATCCTTTTGGCACAATGTGATAACCATGGAGGACAGGTGGCTCAGCTGTGCAATAAAAGCACTGAATTTAGTTAATCTCTTTTCATTGTACTTGTATCAAGCAATATCTGAAGCAATCACCTCTCATAAACACACTATCTATCAAGAGGTGAAAGGATAAGTTCTGTTTAACCATGCAAAGTCTCTTCTGTCACCTCATTACTTTTGCAGCTGATAAAAATGTTGTTGTGTCCCTTATGACATTTCAGTTCAAAAGGATGCATTGTTGTAGGGCTGAGGACATTAAAGGCACAAGGATCAGGATCAGGATCAAACTAAGTGAATCGTTCATTAGCTTTGCAAGCCAGACATCTTCCACAACAAGCAGCTATGACACTGTTTCAACTAAATATAATCCTACAATCAATATTAATGACACACCTTTTCATTATATTGGCTTTCCAGACTCTTTACGGAAGAGGGTAATTTCCAGAAAAAGTTAAAAAGAATGACAGCGAATACAGTAAGCAATGCCAATTATAACACAGAATTCTACAATTATTTGAGTTGATGTTGAGTAAATTCACAAAAAAACTGTTTGGGGGAAATACAATGTCAAAACTGTTCAAATAAATTTGTGATATCAGATATGGAAATAAAATAATTCATAATCAACTTTAATTGGAATGCATAAAGTAAGATAAGACTTTATTGTCCCAGAGGGAGATTTGTTTTCACAGCCCGTTCAACACAGAAACGCATAGATATACCATACTGAACACGGCAACATACAATTAAGTACAGTACATAGAGTCCCCATGAATACAGCCATACATCCTAGCATACAACAGCATGTCAGCGAGGCAGTTGGTTTAATGCGTCAATGGCAGAGTGGACAAAACTTCTCCTAAAGCGAGCTAACGAGTAAATTATATATTTTACATGTTCTGTCTCAGTGAAATATTGCTTGAACCGAGCAGCTTAGTCAAATTAATTACTTTAATAGTGCAGTGGCGGTGTATTTTCACTCCATGATTATTTACAGCTCGGCAGGATTTGCTTTAGCTTTACAGAACAATTTTCATTCAACTACAGTAAAAACTATATAACCCACTGGGTAGAAATCTAATTCAATTCAAGTCAATTAATTCAAACAGTGTTATTTTTCCAAATACAGGGGAAGGATGATATGACATAATTTGTTTGGGAAATTGCCACTCACTATGTGCTTAATAACTCAGTGGCTTTTAAGTGTGAATAGCAATATTTTCTGGAATCTAACACTTGAGGAAACAATCTTTTTTTCCAAGCGGCCTTCCAGGAATTTAATTTAATTTTTATGTTCTAGGAACCTGTCGTGAGTCATTTTTGCAAACCTGTCAGTGCACATCACATGTATTCTCTTTTACATGGCATTTTCTACATTGAGCCTAAGATACGTTTTAAAAAATGCAGCTGTGGAAATTAGATCAAGAATATAAGTGATCATACGGTGCCAGTAAGATCTCAGTAAGATCGTCTACTCTTTGTTACATTTAATCCCCTTGTTGAGATAAAGTGCAGTGCCTCATTCTGTCATTCCCAACTGTCATCATAAAAGAGAAACAGAAATAACATGATCAATCTTGTTCCAGTTTTAACAAATGAATCAGTAGATAGGTGAAACATTGTAAAGTCTGCAACATTAAGCAGTCATTCAGTCGAATGTCATTATTGACCTTCAACACCCATGTATAGGTTTACAACATTCATCATGTAGCACAGAGATCAATAGATAGATTACCTTCAGAAACACTAAACTGAGTGACACATGTCAAGGTCAAGCTTTTTTTTATGAGTAGAGGACATACAGGATAATGCAAAATGGATTTGACTGGCATATTAGATTATCTATATGTGGGAACTACATACATGAAATATATGAACATAACTATCATCACTGCAAAAGATTCAATCCTATTCTATTTTATTCTATTTGAATAGAAAACCAAAAAAAGGACAAATGGAGGACAGGAGGGTGATGCTGTGAGCCATCAGGTTGGGAAGTTAAGAAACAGCCTCAGAGCAAGTGGACGGAAAATAAAGAAATACGGTTTAGTTCCAATCTGTCATCCAATCAGGGACCTCTGCTATTTGAGAGCCAGTCTCATTTGCCAGTTGCCATTTCAATCCAAGCATAGCCGCTGCATTCAGACACAGGCAAACAGGCTGTCACTCTGAATATGTTTATTTATTCACAAAGTCTGCTGGAACATGAAGACAGCTGGTTCAAATTGATTCCCCTGTACAATTAAGTTTGGGAACAGAAAGGGAACGAACTGTCAAGAATAAGTAATAAGTCTTTTTTCTGCTGCTCCTGAATTCACCCTGGTGTGTAAAATAATTTTAACTTTTTGAGGAGTTTTGTTCCTGCCAAAAGACAGAAAGTAGTATAGCTTGACCAATACTGGATTTTTGAGGCTGATACTGATTTCAACATCTGATTAATGCCAATATATTGGCCTTTGTTTTACATAAACTTGTAATATTACTAGGATTTTGATAGGGCTCCCTCAATTCTTAAAGAACTATTACGAGGTGTTGATTTTTCCTGCTTTTTCTTGGCAGCCCAGTCGCCAGAATAAAAAGTTGGCATTATACTTTTCTGCAAACTGTGGATATGATAAGTTCCATGTTTCATACATATCACATGTATATTTCTACTAGATGTCGACCAATACTGGATTTTTTAAGACCGATATAATAACGATAGTTCAGTAGTTTTATTTATTTATATCTATCTATCTATCTATCTATCTATCTATCTATCTATCTATCTATCTATCTATCTATCTATCTATCTATCT
>JBBPCS010000238.1:6535108-6573921 GCA_037974645.1 Hollardia meadi
TCTATCTATCTATCTATCTATCTATCTATCTATCTATCTATCTATCTATCTATCTATCTATCTATCTATCTATCAAAGGATATGTGAAAGGATAGGTTTGCCTAGGACAAACCAAAGGAAGACATCACTGTTCGAGACTACCTCAACAACTACTTCACCCGACATACGCCAGCTATCTTTGTGGCAACAAAACGCATGATCTTTTCGTAACCATAACCAAGTGGTTTTTGTGCCTAAACCTAACCAGCTTATGACCACCTTAAGCACAGTGAAGAAACATGGGTTTGAAACTAGTTTTGAACATATCAAATGTAAAGTTTCAACATTGTCGTTTGGGCTGTTTTTTTTTTTAGCATGTTTGTATAAAACTCTTGATGTTGCCTGAGAAAATTTAAGCTCAAAACATGTTGCAATCCAGAGAGGCTGCCAGACCAAGCATTTTTTCCTGCCAGTGAATGCCTCCATTTGTTCGCATACAGTGTTTCATCCACCCATATTATCCAATACACAACTGTTGCCTTCCTTCTACACTGCATGCTGTTTGTGGGTTTAGTCATGTAAAAACAGATATGAGTGATTTCTGTGAGGCTGAGGTTGTAATGCTGAAGGATCCCCTTGAGGGCATTTCATTTGTGGAATAAGCTTCTCAGTATGTGGCAGTGTACTGTAGACTGACACCTGAAATCCAGGTCTTTCACAACCACAACCACATTGGCTCTGTCCATTAATAACACTGATGCTTTATCATCTTGTCGTTGCTGTGGATGTTGGTATTGAACAACTGTCAGCGCGGACAAATGAGAGGTTGTTTCTCCTTTGATTTACAGTATCATTATGCACACCAAATGAATGGAGTTCTGCTTAGAATAAATAATGTATATTCTTTGATAAATAAGAGAAATACGTCTATTTTATGTTTTTATGACATATAATTATTATCCTTAGTTTTCCATTTATTGTGTGTGTGTGTGTGTGTGAGGGGACCTGTTATTGTGAAGAGGATGTACACCCAAAAAAGAAAGGAAAAACAATAAATCAATAGCAGCTATTGATGCAGAGCCTTGACAAAAACCTTATAATTTTATTCAGGTGTACTTAGTCTGTTAAGGAGCTACTGTAGCTGGAGGAAAACATTGATGACACTCAGTAATCACTGACTGGAAATGACAAATCAGAGCCTGTCAATACATTTTGACCAAAACAGAGGGACCTCAAATGCATGGGACTTTGTTATAGTAAACACAAATAAATGCTGGCAGATAGGCTATAAAGTTTGCTTTGTCAAATAAAAAAGTTATGATACGTCAATGTTGTCTCACTACCTTCGCTGCTGCTCCAAAGAAAGATGGTCATGGCTGAAGAATAGCATAGCACACGCTGGCCATTCTTTCAGTGGTCTATTAACCGCAACCCTTTGAATAACTGGCTGATGCTCAGAGGATTTTTAGTAGA
This sequence comes from Hollardia meadi, assembly GCA_037974645.1. Taxonomy (NCBI): domain Eukaryota; kingdom Metazoa; phylum Chordata; class Actinopteri; order Tetraodontiformes; family Triacanthodidae; genus Hollardia; species Hollardia meadi. Next base: position 6,536,561 of record JBBPCS010000238.1, read on the forward strand.
ATACTTCATGTGATCCAAAGATCTGCAGAGGGATGAGCTTCACACTAACAGATGATGACTGGCTCCTGTCAGGGTTACAGGGTTGCTAATTTATCTTCTTAGATGTTCTCAGACATGCAGGTCACAGGATTCCACTACTGGCACTATTATTCTTTGTTCAGCATCTACTGGAGTCGTAACCATTTCTGGCACTTTTCTGCATTGCAGTGACAGTTTGGTCTTAAATCATGGCCCGTGGCAGAAGAATTACAAGTGGGGGGTCTGCAAAGGTGGCTCAAGGCTGGTGCCTGACCTTGGGGCTAAGCAGCACTCTTGTGAACATGCCACCCAGGCATTACTGATGTGATGGGTTGTTTGTGTGTTGGGTGTGATGTGTGAAGACAGGTCATGACACCTATTTTTCAAGCTTTAATGCTTTGCCCTTTTCTAAAAAAAAAAAAAAGGTAGTGTGTAATGCCAGCCTTTTGTTTTCTAAACTATACTATACACAAAATGAAAAAGTTCTACCAATTTGCAAAAAACAACAAAAAGAGTTTAAATCTGTATATGAGATCATAGCAATCTAAAAAAAAGTGGATTTTCTTCCCAAGAGCTGTCCAAGTTATTTGTTTATACACTGTTTATTCTCCCATGCCCTATGATTGTATTTGACAGACTTAAGTAAACCTCCTGTCAAGGTTGATGACATATTTCTATCCCTTTGTCAAGGTTATAGGTGCTCCGGTGTCTTTGTATTAAATTACATATTGGCTGATGCTCCTGAAAGGGCAGTTGGGAATACAGATGACTTCTCTCTCTCTCTGTCAACCTGGTCCTGTAATTAATACTGACAATACCCATGCATGTGTATTGAGAATATTGCTGGACATTGTTTAATCTTTTAAGTGAATGACAGACTAGGAGCTGTCTAGCGCTAGCTGTCACTGCTCAGGGGCCTTGACAGCACATGGACAGTAGTCATATACATACCAAAAACCTTTTTCTTTCTAAAGGAAAGAGAAGGAAAACAAATCATGTGTTCAAATGTAACAAACATGGATATTTGATGTACTGTATATGTCATAAAAGTCAGAGTTGTTTGCATGTTTGTGACTCTCGCTATCTCTCTACAACATTTATCTCTGATAGTGATACTGAATCAGGGTACAAACTCATTGATTGTCCTGTAATATATGACTCCTCTGGATAAGCCATTGATTACTGGCTCAGCAGAACCGTGGGTGCGGGGATAAAATATGTGATCATCAACATATTAATTATGCTTCAACCCAAATGGCCCTCTTCCTATTCAAGCAGTAAATCATATCACAGCTACAGGACATTATGCAATGTCACCCTGGTGTTGAATAACAGCAAACAGCTGCTTCAGGGGTGATTAATATTGAGCCAAACTATCAAGATGAATTTTGCTACATTTGTGAAGAAATTTCTTTTTGCAGAATTGATCACATTACATAGATTTACTTTCTCTAAAAAATTTTTCCTCCTAACAACTCTTTAATGGAAGTGACACATTATAAGACGTGTCTGTAATCCACTGCTCCTAAATAGCTTTGGCAGCACTACTTAAATTTATGCCGCAATTGCATCACAGTCGAATAAATGTCATGAGTTTTGTTTGGCAAGGCTGAGCGGCTGAAGTATGAAGTCACAAAATTTCCCCTAGGTGAACTTCATTCCCCTTGTCAGCATTGCAAATAAAATGACAACTAAGCATCTCATATACCTGCAGCATAGTGCAAACAGCAGCAATTTTTTAAAAGAGCTTTTAAATGGGGGCCGTTTTGATGCGGTGTGTTGCTATGACACCAATCACCTCACTGACTGACTGTGATGTCGCCCCGATGAAACGCCTGTTGGTCAATATCGACAGCTTCCCACAACCATTTAAAAAAGACGCAATTACCTGTCTGCATGTCAGAGGGGAAGAAACGAGTAGCCGGAGACTTGAGGTTTTCCAATTTAACAGCAGCTCAAGCCTCAAACTTAAAGTGATGACGATTACAAACAGGTTGGATGAATTATTCAGATCAAGAGTAATCGTGGCCCCAGGTGATGAGGAATGGTGGACTGTACATCAATCATGTGTCTGCCCGGTGATGAGAAATGTGCTTAGGCTTAGATTCAAGATGTCAGAGATAGCTGTTGGTTGATGGTGTTTATGGCAAGTAGCCTCATACAAAATGGGTGGAAGTGGGAGGGAGGAATAATTGACATGTCACCCATGAGATAGTACCTCATCTGCCTTCACCCCTCTGAAGTTAAGAGATTTATGATGCAGTGATTCATGGACAGTTACAGGTCTGCCATCATGCACTTATTTTTGTTATAAAGGCTTTGCAGTCCAAAGAGAACAAAACATATTTGGCATTGCTCTGCACACTTGATGACAGAGAACATGCCCTATTGTCCCTGACAGGATGCCATGTGCCCACACAAGGTGCAAGGTGTTTCAGAAGGAGTTAACTTTCTCGTGTCAAACACTTCCTGTATGCTTCTCTGTCACTAGTAATGCTCACAATATGAGCATAAAAAGTGTCCTCTGTGATGAGAAGAGTACAGTAATTTTAATTTGATGAGTAGTTTTTGGCAAGTAAATATCTGTTGACATTCTGTCCTTGTTGAGATGCAGAATAAAGCAGTTATTGATTAACAGTGCAAGATGTACTGTATGTGTGCAGGCTAACATTGTGTGCTCTGTTTAAAGCAAGAATTCCATTTGATAAAAGCTATTATAACCTTCATGCCTGACAAATATGGCATTCAGAATAATGGCTGGACTCTTCGGTGTTGACTGCAGCCATAAAAAAATCAATTGGGAAATGTAATTTGGCCATATGACTAGAAATATGGCCTTTTTAATAGCTCTGAATATCACAAGAGAGAAAGAGAAAAGACATCAGCATTTTAAACTGTATCTATTTCAGACAAATGAATTTATAGCAGATTTGCATTGACACCTCATTCAGTATAGTCAAATTAGCCATAGGTCATTCTCAAATAAAGGTAGATAATATTTACTGTCAACACAACCTTAGATGTTGCATCTATACCTCAATTCTCATCCAAACACATGCACATGCATAGATTATGCACATTTTCAATTTGCATAAAATAAAATGGAAACGCCAAACATTCGGGGGAAAAAAAAAATTTGTATTGCAAAAAAGCTTGTAAGCTTGGTTGAGGTAGTAAAGTTGGTGTATTGGTCAAAGCAACACGAAAATGTCGACAAAAACATCAGATATTTGTGGGGTAATGAGGAAATGGCAATGTTCTTAATATTAATACATGAAACAAACATAAATGCCTTTTTGTGTTTTCTAGATTGTTTTTCACCGCTTGAGATATGATTGGTGCTCATTTAATTATGTCAGTGATTTAATGGCACCGTAGTGGAGAACAGTTCATTCAGTTAAAATGTGCTACACATTTGGATGTAAAACTGGCTACAGTCAGTTAACTTGTATGGATTTGTGCTGGTAGAATGTTCAACTGACACCAAGTACAGGCAGAATAGTTATTTGAATAGCTTTTGTTCCTTGTTCTTGATCAAAATAATATATTCAAATGTGAATTTTGACCTCATATGATCTAATCTGTAGATCATGAAACAATACAATAATTGACATGTGGGCTGTGTCAAAAATCACTTCCTTGTTCACTGAATCACTACCCACTATATAACAGAGTTGATTTTTAACATTTATGTACCATATTATTGTCATTTGGCTTCATCACTGACAGGCGAAGTTGACTGTTAATTTCATTTTTACAAAAGTCATATCATGGGGAACACCTATTTTCCTCCATGGTTGGAATATTGTAGTGCATACATTTCACACACTGAATTCAGACACTACAATAAAATCGTGGAAAGTATATTTAGATCACACACATGATTTTTTTTTAATTACCTGCTATGACTGTAAAACGTCAGCATGCCCTCAATAGGGGAGATTGCATGTTTAATACTGTAATTTAGACTATGGGCTCCATTTTTTATGTAGAACAGATCCCAACACAACAATTACTGTCACTCATGTAAGACCTCCTTGCTTGATTCATCCTCTGTAGAACGTCAACATCCAATTACTTTTTATTCAACACATCTTTGCTTGTCTTATGGGGTTTGTTATAAATATTCCCTTATCTTGTCCCTTGTCATTGATCAGCCAAGAACCAACAACCTTGTATCATGAAAGGACATAAAGGCTGCTCTGAGAAGGTCCACTAATCAAAGTAAAAAAGTAACTCAGGTTAAAAAAAGGCTACAAGTGAAGCTTAGTGTATGTTTGGTCAGGATGATTATTTTATGTAACTCATTCATTCTATTCCCCCCTCTCTCTATCTGTCTTCTGCTTTCTTGAATCAGCAGATTAGGGGTATTGACTCTTTAAGTTAAACAAACCATATTTTGCTGTCAGCCAATATCTTTGCCGTCAAACTTAAAATGTGTGTTCTCTCTGTTGCTATCCCCTGTCATTTCAGTGCAAACCTCCTGCACCACATTCACCTTCAGTTTCATCACTCTTTTCATTTATCCAGATCTCAGCATTCTCTTCATCCCTCATCACCACCACCAGTTTATCCTGCACTACTCACGGCTCAACTACCCCCTTTGAAATATGAAGACGACATGATGGGATCTAATCCCCAAAAAGTGTCAATAAAATCTTATCTAATGAAGTCTCTCCTGATTGAAATGACTTTATCAGCATGTCATATTTGATTCCAGGATGGTAGTACTGTATATCTCAAAGCATTGTTGTCTTTGAAAATCACTTTGAGAAGTCTGTTTACCAGACTCTTGCGCGATATGTATTTAGTCATTTATTCTGTTTTTTTCCCCTTCTGAAATATGACTCTGTGGCTATGAAATAAAAATGAAATCCTATTCTCGGACGCAGTTGATGAGATTGTGAACTTTGGCCAGTCTCAAACGTATTTAATTTATGGTCTGGAATATTACACTATGGTGCACTGACAAATTGAGATATGGTACTGAGAAAACAAATTTCAATTACAGCTTCTGATTACATTTTTTTTATTTTATTTATTTTTTTCCTCCACAGTGCTCCTTATTTACATATCCACTGACCGTGGAAAAGACACATACCCAATGAGAAACCATGCTTGCCATTCTCCATCTCCACTGCTTGAGGCCAGGTTTAAATTGTCTGAGTATTACTAGAAACATAATAGGAACATTCATATTGTGGCTTGCCGTTTCTTTTCAATGTTATTTTTTTCACATTATTACTTCTTTATTACCGATACGTGCGTCACATCCTTTTCTGGGACTTTTTCAGTATTATAGGGCTAAAAATGTATGATTATCCTTCTTTTATATTTTTATAACCCACAACACGTACACATAATTTAACTTACAAAAATATTGGCTGGTCTGATTTAACTTTGCTGCCATGCATATTGCAGGGTGGTCATATCAGTGTTTCACAAGCATTAATTTCATTGTCCTTGTTTTGCATCTACAGCACAGATTGTTAAAAGATACATCAGCTGCAAAGAAATGAAAATTCGGTCCACAGAACATTTGTATTTATTGCACCATCAGTAGCAAACCTTACTAAAAACACTGCTACACACTGCAATGTAAAGACTTTGTATTGACATTTGTGTAAAAAACACAATATAAATAATGCATTTTATCGTAAATGAAATTTGATTCTCATTCATAGCGAGCAATGACAGCTGGGACATATTGTCCTCTAATCTCTTCACTGACTCCTCAGCAGCAGATACGGTTGGTGTTGAGGGCGTATACCGCATCTGATCAGTACAATCACTCTGCTGCTCCAGTACAAACAATGGAAAGGAGAAGCAGAATAGCAAAGTGGATTTCACTGGTGGCAACCCTGCATCAGCGGGAGAGTGGGCACAGTGTGTGCTTGTGTGTGTATGAGACTCAGGGTTGACTAAGCGATGGTGAAAGACAGAAAATAAATCCCCACCTGTGACGAACTATGTGCACACGTCTCTCCTATGTGCACCTGAGGTACACTTACATATGCTGTCATACTGTTCAGGAAACAGCTTTCAAGATAATTGTGAGAAAATCAATGATAACACCTTGTATGATCCATTGTATGCAGAGTCAAATATAGCAATTTCAAAAAAGTTGGCTCTGGTGAGGCAGCTAATCACACATTTGGGCAGGGTTTCGTATGTTAGAAGGCTATAAGCCTGCTGAAAACAGACATACAGAAACTATGTGTATCAGATGCAAATACACCACATGTCGCCCTGTCCTCCTACTGGTTCTCCCCTGGGTCGGGCGCGTGGCTGTCCCTGGGGCACGTGGCCTCGGGTTCCTCCCGCTCTCTGGGGCTGCGGGTGCTCTGGTGCGTTGGGTCTCTGCCTGGCTACCGCTTGGGTTCGGCACGGTGTGGTTGCGACCCCCCACGTTAAACCCCAACTACATTCAGTGACGAGCTTTCACACACATACACATTCATTCACTTACTCACACACATACACACACACACATACATACACGCACACATGCATGCATACACACACACACACACTCACTCACACTCACACACACATACACGCACACATACCTACATACATACATACATAAAAAAAGAAAAAAAAATGTGTAATGACCCTATTTTTATGGTTTCCAGTTGTCTGAGAGATAAATATGACTCACACCACTCCAAATGCCTGTGTTCTCCCTGCTGGGATTTCAGTGTGAGCTTACAAACTGAGAGTTTTGATGACAGTTCAGTTCACAAGCTCAACAAAACAACTATTACTGCATCTGTGACCATTGTTGCAAGCATAGATATATGTTGTCAAATATATCTATATCTATATCTACTGTTAAACTATTAGTCATGAAACCCAACCAGTTTCATACCAAGTGGTACCAATTTCCAATCTGAGTTGCAGAAAGTCAATAAAAATTACTGCAGTGGACTTTGGAGCTCTTCATCTAATTAGGTGGCTATCAACAGCATCTCATTTTAGATGTACTGACAGTTGGACGGATTACGGCAATGTGCTCTTCAACTACAGAGAGGTAATACAAAGTGGCATCTTCACCCACAAAGTGGCATCTTCACTCACAGGGCACATGATAAATGTGAAATCACCCATACCACCTGGCCATGGTCTTTGCCACGCTTGCTTTCAAGATAATGAATTTCTGCAGGCAGACTCATTGAAGAGAGCGCCACTTCACACTGCACAGCTGCAGCACTTCAGCAGCAGAAATATTTCTAAATATGCTTATTTGGCACAGGTACTGTAACAGGAAGGATCATTTTATCCATTACAAATTAGTTTATAGTCATCTTTAAAACTGAAACAAAACTAAATTAGATGTAAAAAAAAAAAAAAAGGTCAAACATGTCTTCCAGGAAATCCATAAATATTGCATAAACATTTAATATTCATCTTTTATTCTTACTATCTACACTTGTCTCTTTTCTATTAGTAGTACATGGTATATAAAAACACCAATCAGAGTAGAGATCATAAAATATCAAGCTCCAACATATTGTAGGTCAAAGGTTTCAGGGGGGCCGGTAATGAAAGAATACATTAGTTATTATATTATTTATCAAAAGAAAATCATATAGAATAGCCTAAATGTGTGTGATTTGGTTGTAGGTAGTTCAGAGATACAGTCGATGTGGGGATATATATATATATATATATATATATATATATATACTTTTTTAAAGATTTTTTTTTTTAATTGGCGGCATAAATTAAGAGTATTCCCACTTCTCCAGGGACCACTACACCAATGACTGTCACCAATCGTTTCCTAAACTTAAGCACATATGTTTTGTGCTCAAACTTGCTGTTTCAACTTAAGCAAGTGTTAGAAATGCTTTGTGGCAGGAAGGTCACACAGACGCGGATGTGCAGAAATCGTGATATTTGACACCTTGAGAATGGGTTGTCTGTAGGGATGTTAATGATTAATCATTAATCGATGTTAAGAATTTTACAGATTAAAAATGTATTAATTAATTAATAATTATTAATGATTAATCGATTATTGATTGTTAATATGTTCAATTATTGGTTAAGGAAAATGTACAGAGTTTGCATCCCTAATTGGCTGTTGGAATGGCTGATTGGCACATTTACACTAAATAAAACCCGTATGTGCCTTGTGCCATACTTTGCACCCGGATAATTTGCCGTTTAACCAGCAACAGAAAGTTGGAAACGGCCTAAATGCACTTGCGCATTGCATTTTAAACCATACTTTATAGATTGTTTAATTAGAGCCATATGAATCTATAGCCATGCTAACAAGTGCTTTAAGCTAAATGCTAATGTCAGCATGCTAACATGCTCACAAAGACAATGATAACATGCTTATGTTTAGCTGGTAGTATAACGCAATGTTTAGCATGTTAACCGTATTAGCGTAGCATGTTAGCAGGCTAGCATTTGCTAATTATCCTGGATGACAGCACTAGATGAAAAGTCAGGGATTCACCAACTTTATTAGGCTCCCTTCTCTGGGCGCCACAAATTTATAAAATGTCAAGGCAGCTACCAACGCTAAAAATACTTTTTCTATGGAAAATAAGGTGCGATGAGTTATGCAGAGCAGCACATAAATGCAAAAGCTCTACAACACTGCCAGTACACATTGACGCCACAAAAAAACTGCAATAGAAAGTGCATTAGTGCCTCAGTTTGTAAGCCTGAGAACTGCCTTAGGCCTCCCAATACAGATACTGACTGAGGCTCCAGAAGCCTGCTTGGTTATTAAATTTGTTTTATACACCAACACAAGCAAGAGAAAGACAGAAATGTTTAGCCATTTTTTACACTGGCATGGGGCCCTTTTTGAGTTTAATTTATTTCTCAGTTTGGGAGAAATAACCTCTCTGGGATGGTGGGAAACATCTCTATTGATGATGAACACTGGAGGCTATCAAAACTGTCATTTACGAGCAAGACTTAAGGGCTAAAAACATTGTTAGTCATGCCCCCTGTTTCTCCTCACAGTGGAAGGGCATCCTTCACTCTGTCACTGCTTTCCATCACCGTAATCTAGGCCTAATTAGGTCCTAATAGGTCCATTTGTCACACCACAGGAGCATGGAGACTTTTGATAGACTGTGATTAATCTGTTTCAAAATAACAGTTAACAGGTTATTTATGATCTACATTTATTCTGAGATTTCATAGATCAATGATTCAACTACAAAATTCATTTTATAAAAGCATTATGTTCTATGTCATTGTTGCATTTTGTGTAAAACTCTAAAAAGGTGAGATATTGAGCCGTCAACAAGACAACCTTCACACTGTACAGTTGGTACTTTGGTTTTTTGGGATGTCTCTACTAAATTGCTGATTTGCCCCTTTAAGGTAACACAGACTAGAGTGAGTGCTCATACACCATGCAGTGCGGCAGACATTTTTGTGAGCTGTAGTACTACATTCACTTTCTAAGAAGTGTCCATTATTTATTTTTTTATTTTGAGTTTTTTAAGGATTTTTGTAGTTCTAGCAACACAACTTCTTCATCACAGCACTTTTCTATTGCTGTTCATGTTTACTTATTATGCATAACTCCTGGCCAGTGAAAACTCAACAGAATAACGAGTATACTGTGTTGACTGTACAATTTGTATTATTGTATGTATAATAATATATAAATGTTTACTGAAGAGTGGCATTAATCTGCATCAAGTAGTGGCAATTATTTGGTCTACGTTAGATGAGCCTCATACTTTGTTAATTACAGTTAATTAGTCAAATTGATTGATACATGGGTGGCCCTGTGGTGCAGTGGTTAGCACTGTCACCTTACAGCAAGAAGGTCCTGGATGGATGGAGGACTCAGACATATTCTGATTGGATCAAAATGTTGCCTTTGCCAGAGTTAACAGGACTGATGGTTTATATTTCATTCAAATATTGAAAAGTTATCATAAATCTGTTTTACGGTGTCATTAGCTTTTTAAAGTGAGGGTTATGAGACTAACAACAGTACAGTTCTGCAGGAGCATTTATGATCAAACCAATAGACTTAATTAAAATAAGTTGTAATGGTGTCAGGTGGGAAGCATAAAATGCATTTGTAGCAGACAATAAATCATTTGGGATTCCTTAATTGACTTTCCCTCTAAGGAACTCAATTGTCCTCTCAAATTCACTTACTGTGATGAGAATGAATTACGGGAATCGCACGGAGCTGCAGACTCCTCCCTGAAAGTCCTCTATAAAGTCTGTGACTAAGATCTGAAGTGTTAAAAAATGTTGGGAGTGCCAGAACTACAAACCTCCAGAGAATTTGGGCAGAAACTCCTCCACCTTTAAATAACCTTTGGCAGGAATATTTTTCGCAGAAATCTTATCTTCTTTGTAGTGGGCCTCGCTCGCCTCTTTCATGTTGTCATCATTCCTCCATGTGCATTTGAATGCATTTCTCGGATAATGTCGAACATGCAGAGAGTGAATATTAACTGTAAACTGAATTAATGAGTCTTTTGTGTTTAAAGATAATTACCAACAAGCGTATAGCCCTTTTACCAATGCATTGTCTGTGTGATGGCATTCTATAAACAGACCCGGTTCAGACCCTTCAAAACTAATAAGCTTGTGTCGTATTTGCATAATTGGAATGTTTTCTGTGACTCCAACTTGGGGCTCAACGTGATGAAAAAATATCTGTAAACAGTGACAACAATAACACTAAATAAAAATATGGGAACCTTGCCAGGTTTAGCACTAACCAGCAATGAATTAAACATCTCCTGCCAAAAGACATACCCTTGTATGGAGTAATTTACTCATCACGGCACATTTTACTCTGATGCATTTATGCGGTTTGGTACGGTGGCCAAAAGAGCTCAACACACTGCAATGAAAACACATGCAAATAGACAAAACACTAGCAAATTAAGAAACCATCTTCATTAATTTGACAACACGTTGGCTGCAAACACTCAACCAAATTGAGAAATGTGATGCAAGTCGCACAGATGACACTGGATATTGATGTTTCTAGGGGACACGAAAAAGTGATGGATACGTTGGACACGCTTGTTTTGCAACCATTTGGGACTCTCAAAGTCATGAAGTTGGCTACTCGTCAGTGGTGTTGGAAAATGAGCTAAAGTAAAGTTTTCTCTTTTTTTTAATATCATGATGGCTTGGTGTGTTTTTTCGTGGTATTATTTGGATTGGCAGGCTAAAAATAAGCAAAATGCAAAGGCTAGGTTAACAACAATTATTAGCCTCCGGCTAATATCTGAATGACATGATGATCATGATATTAAAATAAAGAGAAAACATATTTTAGTAAGACACGGGTGTCCCGAGTGCCCATCACTTTTTAGTGTCCCCTAGAAACATTCATGTCCGTTGGCATCTGTGCTACTTGCGTTTCTCTGTTTGGTTGTGTTGTGAGTGTTTGCAGCACACATATTGTCAAATTGATGGAGATGTTTTCTTAATTTTCTTGTTTTGTCTATTTGCATGTGTTTTCTTAAGTTGCAATGCGTTGAGCTCTTCTAGGCCATCGTACTTTAATTTCTATTGTGGAATCTGTGCTGTTTTCGATGCAGGAACTTTTGTCAAACGTTACAGTAAATAGTTTGTGGGCTGCAACTGTGTTGATTGAGATACATTTCCATAACTGCTCCTCTTACACCTCCTCACTAACCACCAATTATTATTATTTTTTGGTCACATGGTAGTACTTTAACATGACTAACTTCTGAACATAAGAAAAAGAACATAGAAGACAGGAAGAAAAGGAAAAGAGAAAACCATTTTTAAGGATAATTTAGGCAAATTTCCAATAGCATACCATACTATAAGAACTATAAGATAATTATCTCTTATCTAGATAATGTAAAAAAACCCATGGATTACCCATATTATTTTCAAATTATTTATTAGGTGCGTTATGGGGAATTCACCTGAGAGGGCATTAAAAATGTCTTTCTATTCCTGCGCCCCTTTCCAGGTGTTTAAATATGATTTTGAATAGTTGATTGCTCTGTCTTTGTAGGTTTGAATATATATGAAATGCCTGATGAACATAGCTCTTGAATAAACCTACAGTGCTGAATTTTTTTAATATTACTTTTTAAATAAAACAACAAAACAATTTGCAAAAATGCTGTAAAATTATACCACTGACTATTATATTGTAACTTATCAGCCAACAGTTCAGCATGAAAGCATGTCTCTCGAGAGTTTTGGAGAGTATGAGAAAATGGGAATAATTTCTACTGAGATCAAATTCTGCAAATTAAATTTAATATGCCACTTACCACACCAACGCCTGCCAGCGACCCTCCCAATAATCACTCTAATAGAGAAGTGGGCCTCAGGAACAGAGCGTCCAGCCAGTGCCATTAGTGGCTATAATCTGCTAGTGTGGGGAATGTAAACAGAAAGTCCCGACAACAACCAAACTAGGGCTGCAGCTATCGATTATTTTAGTAATTGAGTATCCTACCGATTATTCTGTTGATCAATCGGGTCATTGGATAAGAAATCCTTTTTTTGTTGTTGTATATTTACTATTGTTTTTTAGTAACACAAGAGAATATACCATAAGACAGGTCTCTTGAAAATTAACAACAAATTTTTAATTGATTGCAGGGAATATGGTCAGTAGATATAGAGCAACCCTTCAACATAGTAAATAAATATACATTAGCCAGTTATGAACTAACAGAAAGTTCAGAATGTAAGAGCCAAAGTCATCATGACATATTTTGTTGTTAATACATGATAGTTATTTACTAGTTATACATTTGTTGCTGTTAGTTTTTGACGTTTGATGTGCACTGTTTGTATTGCTGTGGTGCATTTCAGGCTTCAGTTGCTACTTAAAACTACTGGATATTTACATTCTTATCTAGCTGTTACATGTAGCCATAATTAACTTACCAGCCTTCGTCACAACCAGCAATCATATTGGTTTACCAGTATGTGAAGCGCCGGGTTCGCTCCGTGTGGACAGGATATGTACACTGGATGATTTCTGCTGAGATCTTATAAGCATTGATATTGTGCTATGGTGGTCGGCTAGTTCTGTTTGTTTCTGTGACACACTGGACAGAGTTTTTGTTTCGTTTCACCTTGAAATGACCCCAAACTTTGGACACTTTCTGTTGTTTCCTCTGGCCCTTCTCTCCTCTTCTTCCTGGCCATTTTTGCTCTCTTTCTCCATTTTACAATCCATCATGCCATCACTCTACGTCCTGCGTCCATAGTGTCAGTCATAATCATCCGTGCGAAACAGTGTGCTGTAAATAGTTATATGGACTAAGCGAAGCTTCGATGATTTTTTGTACTCAAGTTACTCGAGGAATTGTTTCAGCCCTGAACCAAACCTACACTTATTGACTCTTACCATACCAATGAGCACTTCTACATTACACAAAAAGTGATACTGAAGATTTGACTTGTCTCTTATTTTCCATTATCTGTGAAATTTCTCATCCATCTTTCTGGTACGAGGAGTCAGGAAGAAGCACAAAAAAGCCAGTGCCTTGTGCTGTACATACTGTATATTGTCCACATGCATTAAACCACAATGAGAGCTAAATCATTCTTCTCTGCAGTCAACATGGAATTTGATATTAAGGGATGGTCGTCTGTGTTTGACCCTGACTAAAGCCATGCCATCAGCTTGTTTTGTAACTAAGCACAGTAATGTGAGAGGATGAGAGGAGCAAGACAGCATTGTCCCGAGCTGAGCCCTTGACCCAGAACAGTATACACAAACAGATGGTTTGTTGACCATACAGTTTAGAAAATACGTTGCGGTATAACTGGCATTAATGTACAAGGGTATAAAGGAGAAACATAATGCAATGATCATGCAGGGCAGGGGAGTCCTTGTATATGAAAAATACATTTACAGAAAACCTTCTTTTGACACACATTTATTTGTGTAACAGTGAGAGAGAAATCCTTTGAAGACCAACATTCTCTGAACCAAACCTCTCTGTCCATTTTGATCAGACATTCACTGATTTATACTTTTCACAAGACTAAAGGGGCTTTCATACACAACGCGATTTGAGCTGTGCTTGCCGCTGTCATAGCGCCGCTAAAGTTCAACCACGTTGAACTTTGGGCGCTGACTGCTCGTGTGCTGCTGTGCTCTTCGCAGCAGAAAGCCGCTGTGGTGCCACGCATGCCATTGGATATAACGGGTTTCAGAAAGCAGTGGTGCCGTTGTCACATTGTGCCTGAAAGGCAGAGACAAACCATGGCAACTCTGACCTGTGAAGTTTCTGCCATTTCTTTCCTTCACTTTCTTCACTTGGTGGTATATCATCATATATCATCAATATCATGTGATATAAATTAAGCATATGGTTTCAGTGCTTCAACTTCGTAATCCTGTATACCATAAAATGTGCGTCAAGTCCTTGAGGATGATTTTATAGCAGTTACCCTTGGGAGAAAGACTGATGATGATTCAACAAGACTGTTTCATAGAAAACACGGTTTCTGTGTGGTACTAAAAGCAAAACATGAATAAGGGGATATGATAAAGAGTTATGCGGTGGGTTCTCACTGATGCATCTTCCAATGCTAACTCTTTGCTTCAGTGCAGTGTTGACAAACAAAGTCACACTTAATGACAGCTACATAAGCTATACTACTGCTCAACATTGACATACCACAATATGACATAAAAACAAGATTAAATATCTAAAGCTGTGCTAGCAGCACATAGAGGCTGCTATTTCCTCAAGAGCCAATACAATAGTCTTGAAGGGAACAAACAACAGTTATGTTGAGCTAAAAGGCTCGTTCTTGATCTTGTATATTGTTAGAGCCTCAACAGCAATGAGGCTACAAGAAAAAATTTTCTGAAGGTGGCATTACAGGTACTATGAGGGCATACATTCCCTAAAATTCCCCAGGGAACATGACTGTCGTCAGTACATTTATTTACAGCCCTCCTTTTACATTATGACACATCTTGTGTGCAACAGGGAAGGGTCAGCAAAATTAATAAAATCATCCTTTGAGGGTCATGAATATTCCTACAAAATGTCAACTTTCATGGCCGGTATTGTTTCATTGGTTTACATTTCTGGTTTAAACACAAAACAACAAATTTACAATGTTTAATTTGTCCTATAGTAACAGAACAAGATGAGGGTTGACAATGGTAAAAATATTTTGCATCCACCATGAGTTGTGACTTTCCTGCTACCGAAAATAGATAGAATGACATTTCTTTTAACTGCTAATGTTGAAGTGCATATTTACCATCCTACTAAATAAAATTATATTGATGTGATAATGCAGAAAAAGGGTGCACAGTTGGTTTTAGCAGAGTCAGAACTATTACCGGCAGTGCGGTGTCTCATCATTCTGTAATGGGCTGTAGAGTGATCACTCAGCAGGACACACACACACAAATGTGCTTACTACACAGTCTCTCTCTCTCCTACCTCCGTCTGAACGTTGTAGTCCATATTTTAGTTGACAAACTAGATGTCTGTCACGTCCTGCTGTCTCCTTCACCTTTTGAATATGGAAGACAACAGAACCTAATAGACAACTAAATCACCTCAATGGGGTTTTCTCATCAAACAAAGAGCAGGTGGAGGTGTCCGGACACACCACCATCAGCCCATCTGCTCATGTATTCAACAACATTTGGGATTCAAGCAGGAAAGCCGCACTAGAATCCTCAATTAAGACATGAAAGATGCATTAGTGACACTTTCCATAGTTATAAAACAATTGCACAAGGATATTTGTTATTCAGACAAAAGGGGGATGTCATATAGGGCGATTGGAATTCAGCAATATCTATGCTAATTAATTTTACATTCACAATTCTGGGAAATACTTACTGTCACCTTGACAGATTAAGCATTTCATTAAAATGCAATGCTTGTGTGTGTGTGTGTATTTGTGCAAAGGTGAAAGGCCAAGAAACAAGGAAGGAAATGAAGAGCAAGAAGCCAAAACAGCAGAAATTCCAGACCCAGCGTGACTCTGAATATTATTGCTAAAAGTGTTCGACTACAGCATATTTACAGGAAGCTGACCTGTTAAAATCAGTGTTAATGTTTGAACTGTACTAAAAGTGCCCTGGTGTGTGGCAAAGCCAGAGCAGCACCACCATTTAATCCTCTGCTCGGTGCTCGGCTGTTCAGTGGAGCAAGCTATTATTTCCTGGGCATTACAGGTGCCACAGCCTCTTTTTACAGTCAATGTAATGTTGTGAAATTCAATTGGGGACTCTAGTGCACCTTTTCCTGGAAATATTATTCTCCCACATTAGCGCCCACTGAGTTTGTATGGAATGTGTGGAAATCCCATTATTAAGGTAGACTGACGATGAAGGACAGCCTGATTCCTCAGGGTTATCTTGAGTCGTTTGGCACCGGTGTGATCTGAATGTCAATGGCAGGAAGCAGAACAGTGCACCAGTTCGAAAACATCAAGACGGGTTGAAGGAAGAGTTGAATTGAGTGTGATTATTTACTTTATGTCTGCTCTTTTCAATTAAGTACTGTTGTGTTGAGAGAGTAAAGGTGAAAATCTAAGACTTCTTAGTTTTTGTTTTTTGCTTAAACCTGAAGCCAAATCTTATTGAGCTACAGGGAAGAAATAAAATAGAATCTTTTTACTTTTCTTCATACAGATAGGTCATCACCAAAAAACCCTCTGGAATCCCGGTGTTCAATTTAGCGCACAAGACTGGCTTCATATTTGTGACCTTGACCTCTGCTATGCCACTTTTTTGCTGCCTGGTATTGATTAAGAGTCTCTGCATGGAGGAGGACCCAGCTGGGGTCTTGATTCTCACTTTCCTCTTGCTGACCTTCCTCCATTACCTACCAAAGAGGCACAGAGGAAGCAGTGAATACAGTTAGAAATAATCTCAGCTGACCTGATAACACCATTTCCTGTTGTGGTTTAATAACTGATTATTAGAAACTATTACTTTTTTACTGTAAATCAATAAGGTGGAAGTGTTTTTCTAAATCAAGTTGTATTTTCTTCTATACAGTATAAAACTATTCGATTTTTTAAAGCTGCTTTCAGGAAATACGTTTTTTAAGATTTAATTATACAATGATGAATAAAGGGATATGAAAGAAACAAGATTAAGTAAATCTATTTGTAACTTCCAAAAAAACGTCTTCTTTTCTGCAGACCTCTTTAGAAAATATTTCAAATAAAACAGTTTGAG
The DNA here is from genome assembly GCA_037974645.1 of Hollardia meadi. Taxonomy (NCBI): domain Eukaryota; kingdom Metazoa; phylum Chordata; class Actinopteri; order Tetraodontiformes; family Triacanthodidae; genus Hollardia; species Hollardia meadi. Next base: position 6,553,767 of record JBBPCS010000238.1, read on the forward strand.
AGGAAAAACATCAGAACCAGTGACAAGGAGTTTCAAGTGGACATTGCTTCATTCTAAGTGTTCACAAGACAAAAAGGTTGGGAACCACTGCTCTAAAACAAGACTTCTCTTAGCAATTGCAAACAAACATTTAATGACCTGCACTTTTGTCATAAAAACAGTCTTTCAAGCACATGAAATATTTGTTGTTGACTTTTTTCCTACATGGAATTGAAGACATTCGAGCCTTTCTCTCTAATACAGTGTGGCTCCTCAGATTCTTTTCATGTACAGTAGATGTATGGAAAAGATCAAACATTCATAATCATAAAAAATATCAATGTGTCCAAACTTAATCAAACAACCTCAGCAAGTGAATCTCCAGCTGTGATTTACATGGTATAACAGAGTTAGTTCTTTGCTTGCTATATTAAGTAAATTGTTGCCTAAGGTCTCTTATCGCTTCTCTAACAATATTCTTAACTTCATGGATATTTGGAAGGAAAGGGGGAAAAGGAAAAAAGAACGATAAAAACTAGGGCCAAAAATAGGCATTAGCATGTGGCAGACTGCAGGAGACTTTGAAAAGCAAGAAGAAAAAAAAAACATGAGGAAAGTGAACATAATTTTTTAGGAGTGCCACCTGCTGCTTTGTTATTTGAGATTTGTTAGGCTTGACCATTGCAAATGAACACCAAGGGTTCTCAAATGTTGTTTTCTTTAGAGTTTTTCCTATATCATCCTTTGATTTCTCTATTTAAGAACTACAGCAAAATAAGTGACCAGAGGCTTGTATAACTTGCACTATCACATCAAATAAAAAAAAGAGACCCCGTCAAGAGGTCAGACAGTATAAATCTGGTGGGAATGTGGGTGTGCACAATGAAGCCAAACAAGATTTTCAGTGAAAAAAACTCAACTTTCACTGTTAAACTAGTGGAAGTTAGTAAAAACTTTTATCAATGGAGGAGCACAAGAAATTTAGTTCAGCTCAAATGCCACATACATACAACAAACATTCTTTAAAGGATTTAAAGAACAATCCTTCAACAAAATTTAAAGGATTGTTCCTTGGGCCATAAAATTTCATCAAAATCTGTCCATAAACTTTTGAGTTATCTTGCTAACAGAGTGACAAACAAACAACTTGGTGGCAGTTGCATGTTTGTAGCCCAATTTGTTATCTTACAGTCACCCAATATAAATGAACCCCCTTAAAATTCATATTTTGATCCATAAAACCCGGATTTTTATGGGGATCTGCACCAAATTACAGATATTGTTGAAACATCTCATAATGCACATACCTGTTTTTTTTTCATGATGGTCTATTTATTAGTTTCAGGGAAATTGACGAAAATCTGCTAAATTGTCCTATTTCGGCATGTTAAAGAAAGTGAAAAAACATTGCTGGATCCACCCCTTTATCCGGATTCGCCCCAAAAGTGAATGGGTTTTTCCCATGTCCCACCCCTCCACCAAGTTTCAGGAAATTCAGTTCAGTAGTTTTTGTGTAATCCTGCTGAGAGACAAACAAACGGCACTGAAAACATAACTTCCTTGGCAGAGGTAATAATAAAAAAGAAATAAAACGGCTCTATACAGCTCATCCATTGTAATCCTAATTTCAGTATAAAAGGGCATAAATAACATCTTTTCAAATCAATCTGGGATTTTGGGAATTTCTTTTGGGAGATTACATTGTACAAGCTGAATGGAGCCATTTTATTTTAATAATATTTATTTTTGGGTGGACTATTGCTTCAAGAAAAAAATTATAATTTTACACACAATGCACACAACACAACCAAATAGACAAATGTGCTTGTTGCCATGGTTTGTGACTCAAAGTTATTAGGTCAAAGGTCAGCTAGTCATCAGTAGTGTTGGAAAATTAGTTTAAATATAGGCTTAAGTCTTTTTGATTAATTTTAATGTCTTGATGGCATTAATTAGATATTATTGCAAAAAATCTGATGAAACACATACAATTAATTGTGAAACTTTGTGCTCACTACTACCTGGAAACAGATCAGTTGTCATCTGTGCTTGTTGCAGTGTATTTGCAGCATGTTTCTGTATTAGGTTGTGTTCTGTGTATTTGCAACATGTGTAATAAAATTGATAACAGTGTTGCCTTAATTTGCTTGTATTTAGTCTACTTGCATGCGTTTTCTTAAGCCACGGTGCACTGAACTCTCTCGGCCACCGTAGACCGAGACAAAGAACACAATAATGTGGACACTGCAAACTAATCCACACCATATGTCACACAGTCAGTCAACAGGTTCTTTTGAAATTAGTAACCTGTAACATCTGACACCCCATTTAGTTTACACCTTTCAGTCCGCTCCTGCTGAAACAACACATCTCTCCTCAGCCACATAAATCACTTTAAAAAAACGCAGGAAAATTGTGAGCAAGGAGTCAACAGTGCGTTATCTCCCTTGAATTTAATGATCAGTGAGCGACACCGTGGAAGACATCCAAGCTTTTAATGCTATTGCAGTTAAATAATCAACAGCACTTTCACAATCTGAAGTGTTATATTGGATCCATATATAAATCCAAATCCATATCTCAGAACATGAAGTTTAGATAATAGCATTTGGAAGATTTAATAATAAAGATATTCCTTGTGTATGCTAAGACCCTTCAAGCTTAATATCTTCTTGACACTGTACTATGTTACTTTATAATACAATATTTTTTTATCCATCATTAAATTTACATGTAATTTTGTTTAGTAGCCTTTTGGTAAGTGGTGACAGCTGGAAGAGGATGGAGTCACACAATGACTTCTATTATGTAGTAATGTATTCTGTCCTCATGGTCTCCAGGGAGCGTACAAACTGGCTGATTATGTTTGCCTGATTAACGTTTTTGGCTTGCCTTCTAACCATTTACCTTATATTTATCTAGGGATACTTAACTGCATTAATCATAAGCTAAGAGAACTGGGATGTAAAAGAGCACTGCCTTTGGTATGTGCGGACACTTGTATTGCCATTGGTCCAAATCAGTGTCGGTCTGATTGATCAGCATTCACAATATCCTCAGGCCGTCTCATTTCCTGCTGGTTGGCCTATACAATGAGGTCTGGATGGAGGTCTGTGTTTTCTTTTTCTAGGATGGCATCTGTTGTGAAACACATAACAAAGCCCAGGCCATTTTGGTGCAGCAGTGATGCGACTTACAGTTTTTCAGTTCCCACTTAAATGACATTGAGGGGTCCTGTTTTTGTGAAACAGGATGTGCACCATTAGTTAAGTGTGGTCAAGTGTGCAGTTTGCAGAGGGTGTGATGACACTTTTAGTGTCTTTGTGACCTGTGGCCCTTTTGGAAATGGGGTGAGATTAGAAGGGACCAGTTTTACAGTAGCAGCTCACATCAATCCTAGCCAATCAAAGCCAATCTTATTCCTTTGCGTCAGCAGTGTCCTGGCCAACTTTTAGAAAGAGCAAACTCATACTGTATTTTTGTTCAGAACTGTGAAATGTAATCATAAGCTCAAATATAAATATACACCGATCAGCCACAACATTAAAACCACTGACAGATGAAGTGAATGACATTGATCATGGCTACAGTACGGTGCTCTAGTGGAAAACCCTGGGTCCCGGTATTCATGTGGATGTTCTTTGACCCATAAAACCCACCCAAACAATGTTTCAGACAAAGTAAACCACCTCATGCCAACAGCACTCCATGGATCGTAATTTTTCAGGCACATCCCATGTAGCTCAGTCAGATTTGGATCTGGGGCATTTTGAGGCCAGGTGGACGGATCTCCAATGATGATGAGAAGGCCTATCTGACGGAGATAACCAACCTGGTGAGCTGGTGCCAGGAGAATAATCTCATGCTGAACGTCAGCAAAACTAAAGAACTGATAGTGGACTTTAGCAGGAAGCAGCAGAGGAACTACCAACCACTCAGGATAAACGGAGCCCAGGTGGAGAGGGTGGACAGTTTTAAATATCTTGGCATCCACATTACCCAGGACCTGACATGGTTCTGCCACATAAACACCCTTGTGAAGAAAGCCTGTCAGCGTCTCTGCCACCTCAGACGCCTGAGAGACTTTAAGCTCCCCCTCAGGGTGCTCAGGAACTTTTACACCTGCACCATAGAGAGCATCCTGACCGGGAGCATCACCACCTAGATGGGAAGCAGCACCAAACAGGACTACTTGGCGCTTAGGAGGGTGGTCCGCTCAGCAGAGCGAACCATCAGAACCACCCTCCCTAACCTGCAGGACATTTACAGCAGGCGATGCAGGTCAAAGGCCATGAAGCTTGCTGGAGAGCCCAGCCACCCCAACAACAGACTGTTCTCTCTGTTGCCTTCAGGGAGGCACTACCACTGCCTGAGGGCTAACACAGAGAGGATGAGGAGGAGCTTCTTCCCCCAGGCCATCCGACTGCTTAACAAGAACTGTGCCTAAGGTTATGCACCTAAGGTTGCGCATAAGGTTGATTTATAGCACCAAGAAAGCACTTCAGCCATTGCAGAACCAAAACGGGAAGAAGCATTGTTCTAACAGTGAAACAAATGGAATAACTGTGCAAACTCTACCGTGCAAAAGAAAAATAATACTGCTGATGGAGAAGGCAAAGAAGGAGCATGAGAGAAACAGAGATAAAACAAGAGCAAACGGACGGGCATTAACTCGATGGAAAGCGCTCCATTGTATCGAAATCTGTACCCCCGCTGAAATGTCCTTACCCTTACCACCAGGACTTAAGAGGATTAAAACCGATATTCTTTCTACTAGATCAGTAAGTAATAAGACTGGCTTATTTATTAATACAACCAAGTGTTTAATCTGGAATTCTTACGATAGCTTTGCTTTGGACAGTAGCCAGGCTTTCCAGCTGTGGCGCCAACAATAATACCACTTGGAAACACTAGGGGGAGGCATGTTTTCTAATCCCAGTCACAAATGTGGATAATATGCATAGTGATGCTCGGTTTTATTTAAGATCACAATAATTCATAAAATAGTCAGTTATAGTGCACATCACCATCTCCAACATTCATTGCATTTCAGAAACTGAGATACTAAGAAATAAAAAGTAGTAAAATACTAACGTACAAAAATTTGTTTGGTTGTTCTATAGCATCCTGATGCAAAAGATTAACTCATGGCAAGGAAGTGGAACTGGCAGTCTCATTTTGAACATGTTTAGCAGTCAATTAAAATCTAGAATCTGTTAAGTCGGCTTTAGGGAGTCAATAAAGGCCTTCATAAAGCCTTCAAACTGTTGTAGACGGGTGCCAGTTAGAATTACAAAATAATCTACATACATACAGTACACCGCTAGACTTGCATAATTGTTTAAAAGTAATGTTAAATGTTCTCTTGCTCACTGTAACAACAGCTGCTTGTAATTACGTACAGTATGAGTGTGAATGGCGTGTTAGATTGCATGTTGGCTGGCCGTCGGCTGCTTTTTGGTGTGTTCAAGTGCAACTTTATTAATAGCCTTTGTTGGTGCTTGTTATTTGAGGTTAGTCTGGTGTGTCAGAGCCTTAAGAAAAAAATACATTTGTCACTGTTACAGAATATCCACTGGCAAGGGCCCTAAATTTCACAGAACATTTCCAGCAATAGATTTATTAATTGTTGCACACAATTTGACGTTATAGACTTAAAAAGTGAACATTATCACAAATCCCTGCCTATTACTCCCACAGCTCCTCAATCTGTGCTGTAAAAGGGAACATGGATAAAGTGGCATGCTTTTTCTGAGTACTAAGTGAAGCAGCCTGAACTGTGTTGGGCTCCCAGAGTGGATTAGCAGAGTTTATCAGCACCAACACACTGTGGCACTCATTGCTTGTGCACTGCTGTGGATAAGTGGCTGCACAGAGCACTGAGTCCTTGGTTTTGGTCAATAAAAGCCCTTGGGGTACACTACGCGCTGGTCAATTAGAAAATGCTGAAACAGCTTCTTGGTCAATAAATTCATGGCCACAGTCTAATCTACTATGTTTTTTCTAAATACTCCAGCGGATTGCTGTGTGAATTCATATGCTGCTTTCATTTGAATTTAAATTCACATTAGATTATTTTAACATGGGAGCTGGTGAAACACAAGCAGAAGAAAAAGCAACAAACTATGAAAACTACACATATAAAAACTATGAACTATAGATGTTACATGTATGGAAAGATAATTTTACAATATATTGAGCAAAATAACAAAACATGAATTTCAGACCCAATGAAAAATTGCATCAAATTAGTACAAAAATAAGTCTTTTAATCATGTCTTGCATACTCAACTTCTTAAAAAATGTGATTACCAAGCTTTAATTGCCAAAACAAATCAAATAAGATCCTCTACATCTCCAAACAGCAAACAGCATTATGATACATATCTGCTTAGCAGATCACTTTTAGGTTTTAAAGAAAATTTAGTTTAGAAATCCACTTTTGCCTCCAAAAACATCCTAAGATATGGATGACTGGATTTTCTACCTGTTGTGGAATTCCAACAGCTATCTCTAAAACATTTTCCCCACCTTCATAATTCTGCATTTCATGAAAGATTCGTTGCAGATGTCAAGGATTTTGCGGTCAGTTATGTGACACTGTTTACATTGAGAATGAAAAACAGCTTCCATATGGTGCCTTCCTGTCCTTTAGGGCAATATGGAGCATCTTGGACATGCTACATGCATGTCCACACATGGCTGAGGGCTTTATAACTGTGATGTTTGACAAAGACCATCTGGCTCAATGAGATATGTGTAACATGTAGGGCTAAAAAGTGTTGTCAAGATTCTCTGAAATGTTGGAGAAAGAAAGATAGTAGAAGATAAGATAAAAAGGTTATGGATGCTGTTTGCTATATATCACAATGTTGCTCATTTTAAATCCTTTGTGTGTTTTGAATAGATACCTCAAGTTCAGAGTTATACAATAGAATATAATCTGCACAAAGCAATATTGAGTTGTTACATGACTTAATTTTGATATTACAAATTTTATTTGTGAGATTGCAAAGAGCATGGGTGAAAGCGGGCACCCTTGCTGAGGGCAGCGTTCAGTCAAGAAGGATTCTGAATACAGTCCATTGGTCAAAACCATGACAGTGGTATTTGCATATAACACATCACCATAATAAAAAAAAATTGTCCCCAAGATCAAATGTCTATATTCCCGGCCAAAGATAGTAGTACATGCTGTATGTCTGTTTGGTCTTTACTGGTTTTATCTGCTGTGAAGGAGAATTTTCGAGACAGTAAAACAACAGCACTTTTAGTATCTTAGAATCAGGTCTGGGTATTGCCTGGAGTTGCCCTTTCACATATGTAGCACACAGCAGGAGATTGTCTGTGCCAGATGCGTACTCACCTACTGGAAATACGTTTGATTTAGGCAAGGGGTGGTGTCTGGGAAGAGTAGGCAGGAGGAGGAGAACACATCTGTGATGATGACTATTTTTGCATTGATATCAATAAGATATGTATATGAACGTATCCGCAATATGAACAAAAGAGAGGAAAGCAATATGCAGGCAAGCATAAAAGAGTACGAAGCAGCTACAGTCTGTGCAACATCACTAATGTCATCAACCCAGCTCACTAGCTCGCTGTGAATTCTCCAGACAGTGGCCTGCTCTATTCACACAGATGATAAGGAGCGCAGTGACAGGCGCTAGTTTGTGCCCAGTGGTTCTGGCTCAAACTCCATTTCTGGGTCTCCATATTGCATCCTAAAAAGGTCAAAAGCAACTCAAAAAGTAAATATATCTTTTCAACAAAACAGCACTTACACTGTAATAGCACATCAGACATTTCATTATCCATGACTTAAAATGTGTTTAATCCTCTTCTTTGATAAGTTAAACTGTGTCAGACACCTATCAATGTTGTTACGTCTTGGCTGCCGTTTAGAGGTCGATAAAAATCATAGGTCTTTTCCATGCCCTTTAAAAATCCAGCTTCTGGTGAAACAACATTCTGCTTATCATAAATCATTCAAATCATCTGATCTGGTTTACTGCTTGCCATCAGCAATTATCATGGATTTGTACCTCCAAGATGAATCTTTTTTCTTGTCAGTGAACCCACCAGCCTGTGGCAATATTACAAAATTACTCTTTTCGAGCATTTTTTTTCTGGAACATCTGTGATGTTGGGGGGGGGGACTGGAAAATATATCATTTATACCTGGTGTTAAAAGACACTCTGTGGATAAAGCATTGTCAACAAAACATGGCCTGGTCATTAGATGAGAAGCACATCTCTATTTTATTTTAAATGGTATGCCCTCTATTGACTGACACATTATGGCAATTTTTTTCAATATTGTGCAGCTGTTGTGAACTGTGCCTCTGTAGATGAAGAGATGCAAAAATGAGTGGTACATAAGTATTAGAGGGCCAATACTGAAGTTTTTTTTTTAAATTCTTGCACATTGCAACTGGGCAGGAAAAGAACATGGTTATGGCAACTAAAGTATGGGAAGGTATGATTAAGGATAGGCAACTAATAATGTTTGAATAAAAATGTACTTAGATAAAAGTACAAAGCAAGTCAGTAAAAATTACTGTACTGCGTTACATTTTAGAAATTATGTATTATATAATGTCACTGTTAAATTAACAAATTCAATGTTTCATTCAATGTCAATCCAACAGCAATACTGGAACACCATGTGACCAAGCCTTTACGTCCAAACCGACAATAGACTCAGATTGTTCAGACAGATTTTGCAACCTGTCCATTCTGCTGATTATTGATATACAACAGCCTTCCTCCGTTCAGCATCACAACAATTAACCAGAAAAGAGTACAAAACTCAGACAAATAAACAAGACCACGAAAATAATAAAATGATATGGAGACACCTCAGTAGGTGCAAAAAGCAATATACAGAAATGAAATAACTGCCACTGTGCTGCAAAGAGAGCTGCAGAGTTTTACACACCACTTAGCACGCATACATAAATGCTACACAGTGGATGTACTAGTCAGAGTTACATATGGGGTGAGAACTACATTCTTGTATTTTTAAATACTTTGTTTTTAAGAAAACATTTTATCAAGGTAAATACCATTCAATCACATTATCAGATCTTTATCAAACCTGCCAACCAAACAATAAACTGAACTTTACAATGCATTATTAATCCATCACTTTTGGTTTGGAAGTCATAATGAGCGCTGGGGGGAAAAAAGCTTGGTGTTTGCTTGGTTTACTTCATATTTTAAAAGACCAAGTGCATACTTTAGACATATTTCAACTGGATCATTACTAGAATAAATAGGAAATGTATATCCTGCATGGTCACAAAAAGACATTTCCCCCATACTGAGGAACCCTCATGCTTCCTCTAAACTCCACCAGAGCCCACAGATGTGAAGTAGATTACGCCCCCTTGTTACCCCTCCTTTTGCCAGCCCCTCTTTCCACTGCAAAGAAAGAAATCATTCAGTTTCAGCCTTTTCTAACATTCCCCTCCCCTCCCCTCCCCTCCCCTCCCCTCAGCAGACAGGGGCACACAGACGACCACACTCTCCAGCCAAACCTTAATTGTGTGTGCGTGTGTCTGCATTTTTTTCCCCTGACATGAAGAAGGAAACCAAGTGAGTATTTGTTCTCGGTGCCTTTGAATAGTAGTCCTGAGCATTTTGAGTATTTTTGCTTGACTGAAAAAGTGGAGGTGGCAGAATTTAGGAGTGAAAAATTACTGGAAATAGGTAAGTTTGGGTTTTGGATTTATAAAACTTTAGTTATAGAGTTTAATGGGGGACTGGAGCTTTCTCACCTGGCACAAACAGCCTACTGCTACATTTTGTATGGCATTTAAACATTTCATATACCGATAATTAAATTGGTTGCAAAATACTGTTATTGATGTGGATGGTTACATTAGAGTTAAATAGAAATTTAGGTAGGAGAAATAGAGATGAAACATTTCTCCTGATGGTATTTATGTACAGTGCGTTTTGATATGTGTGTATATGCATAGGTGTGTGTGTATATGTGCAAACATATCTCGACTTATCTTTCGTATGTTTCCATCTTACCTGATTACCTATGAGGCCCATGAACCTGTGAAGCCTCTTTATGCACTTCTGGCTTAATGCCAAGGAACCCTGTTGTCATGGCAACGTTGAAGCAGTTGGGCGTTGTGACACCTGTGAAACACACCTGTTCAGGCTTATGACAAGAGGGGCTACAGGGCTGAGCTGCATCTACACCACAGGCACTCAGATTAGCTCTGACCCACAGCTAAGCATGTTGCTGGGGTTGAGCATCAAATCCAAAATGCACTATTTACAACTAAAAGTCTGAAAAACATACAATTGATTGGTAAATGTATCACAATCATGTAATTCCGCAAATGACATAATTCATAAATTCATCCTATTCTTTTTAAAGCTGATATAATTAGTCAATTGATTGATCAAGTGACAAAATATATTTGGCAAGAGTTTGATTATTGATGAATCTTTTAAGGAAATTTTCAGGTAAGTATGCCAAACAATCCTTTGTTCCAGCTTCTGAATTTTGTAGATTTGCTGCTGTTCTGATAATAAATTGAATATCATTTAGTTATACAGAAAAAAGCAACGAGCTACATTTTTTGGAAGTCATCTGCAGATTATTCAATAATAAAAACCTGATTAATTTATTTAATCAAGGTGAGTAACTAACTCCTGATTTCTTCAACTACTGCATATTTTAATGTCACTGCGCATCCTCCATGCTGCAATAGTCTCAACTACCTGTAAAAAGTTTTTCTGGATGTCCAATAAAGAGTAGTGATGATCGAATTAATTTGAATTATTGTTAAATAGTAAATCAATCATTTATAGCAGTGAGTGATTTTCCTCAAAGATTACAAACAAGAACTAAAATATCCTCTTGGTGTCCTGAGCTTTTGGCGATAATCTGCTCTCCTTCTGCAGGCGAGTTTCTGCTATTTTAAGCCAAAAGAAAAGTCAGCCAATAAAAGCCACTTCACAATGACAGATCCTTTACAATGAAGCCAAAAAAGGTCACTACAGGCCACAGAAAGTCGTAACACAAACACTGTTTAAACTAAACCATAAGACGCCAGCATTAAAAGTGTGCAGACATTTTCCAAAGACAAAGGCAACCGCTCCATCCAATCTGTGACAACAGAGATGAGCATGTGTGCTTCCTGTTAGCAGGCCTTTTAGAGGCTGAATTAATGTCACTAAGTGTCCTTTGACTTATGCCTTTTACTGCTGCTGTGGCAAATGAACACAGACACAAAGTTAGGCTATATTTTAAGATAAATTACATTTCCATTTGGCTGTATTCTGCCATTAGGCTGAAGCGGCTGTCACTCTATGCCAAGGTTTTGATTTATTAAAGTCCAAACAAGAGCAGTAAATGTTCAGAGCAATAAAAAGTTTTGGACATGCTGTGCTGCAGCTCCCCAGTTAAGGAGCTTTAAATGTCTTTAAGGATGGACATGCCATTCAGCCTTCAAATGTTTTCAGCAACCTACATGTTTCACCTGAAAGTTTTTTTAATCTTATTAAACCATGTCAAAATTACACTACGTATAGACTTTTTAAAATGTCCTTAAGATATGCACACTTACACAATGTGATAGGTGGAATTTTCTGATTAGTTACAGGAAAGCAGCAGATATCTAATCTAGTAGATATATATTTGTAAATATTTGTAATATTCAAACAAACAAATAACATCATCACCTCTGGAAAAATTCATTAAATCTGTTTTATTCCAGTGGGTGATATCAGCCTGTCTGTTACAATGCACATGTCAGTTAAAAAATAAATGAGCAAACTTACTAGGGCTGTGTCTCTACTTACAGTCTGGACTGGGTTGATGGTTTCCGTTTACGACTCTGCTTACAGCTGCTGTAACACATGTGAGGTCACCATTTAAAATAAACAGAAACAGAGGGCAGCTAAATATTGGGTGTTTTATGGGTTTGAGACACACTAAACTCATCTTAAAATAAATAAGTACATTTTTACGGTGTCCATTCTATGAAGCATGACTTGGCATTCATTCTGTGTTTCTTGAGAAAACAAGGAAATGGGTGCAACTCAAATTTTAATTTCAGATTTCAGAAGTTGAAATAGTTTCAAGGCTGCTGTAAAAGGGAACAGCAGCTGACACCAAATGTGCTCTCACAGCAGAAAGAGCTCTGCCATGCATCCACCTCACAAGCATGGTTTTTAAATATATTTCCAGATGCAGGGTACCATGGATTGCAGTCTGCAAAATGATAAAAATGGCACAGTTGCTGTTTGACTGAACACTGTAACACATGCAGAGAGGAAAGGCAAAACACTTAGAGGAAAAATAAACCCTGTTTGTGATAGAATCTCACTTGATGTTAGAGACTTTCCAAAGCAGCACCATCTCTGTACTCTCATGTGTTTTAAGGGTTTATAAGGTAATTAGATGTTAGGAAAGATCCTCAGACAACTGCTAGTTACCAAAAACAACACAAAAACTGCTGCAAGGGGCTATGTCAGCTTTTACAGTCCTAGTGTGACAACTCATCAATCTGCTACAGGAAGGCATGGCCCACAACAGAGTGTGAGGCCCTCTCTAGTTTATCAATGTAACACAAGCGGCACATGTTTCTGTGAAACAGAGGCAACAGAGAATATTTCTTCACTGAACGTTACCTGACAGCATTGAGGTCTAATTGATTATAATTGTCTATAATTGTCTAATTGACTTTGGTAGCCTATATATTTGAATTTTTCATCTGGTCATCTGGTCTCTAAATTCCACAATGAGATCTGAACATAAATAACTAAACCAGCCACAATATAAGCACTGCCTGCCACATATTAATTTTCTGTTTTTGGATCTGTGTACCCCCCTCCTGTTCTCTCTCTCTATCTCTCTATCTCTCTCTCTCTCTCTCTCCCCGTTTCCCACACATAGAAGTTACTTGGGTGGGCCGCCCAGTTATATTAAAAACCTGTTTTCTTATGTTTACATCACCTAAAATGTCTGACCTGGACTACATTGACTTGCATCTGTCCAAAGTTTGTCACTAGAAAAGTGTTTTCACATTCCTCTACTGAAGGGAGAGATGTCTGTGCACTTCCTAAAAATCTAAGAATCAAAAGTAGACCAGACATGCATTACAAATACGAAAGCCAATCGCTGTCTAATTTGCAAATACTACTACTGCCAATGAGCCACTTCCTAGGCAAACTTGGTTGGCCATCAAGATGTGAACACACTGTAACATCGTAGCAGATATTATTGTACGTTTCACAATCACTAATGCTGTCAGCCACTGCCAGTTACAAGCTAACAAAAAACATAAAAGATGCCAACTACACTTACCATTCTGTTACATCTGCTAGCCGCTGATTTTGGTGGTTTGGTTTCGATGAGCTCTGACAATTACAACAAGCCTCCTCCACACGCGGCTCACCTGCTGTCGAGAAAACAGAATCATGGGTGAAAAAATCCAGGACGCGTATTGTTTGTTTTTGGGAGACTTTAGAAACCATGCTGATGATGAAAAAGTCAACAGAGTAACACAGGGAGAGAGAAACAGAATAGAGGGGTGAGGCAAGCCAGTGTGTATGCAGTCAGAGGCCGGAGGTGTAGGGCTATGTGTGTGTATGTACGTGAGGAAAAGAGAACTGAAGGGAAAAGCAAGGTGTGCACATAAGTAGTTTGTGAGTAAACACAAAAATACGCCTACAGAAATGCATTCAATGTCAATGCATTTGACAAAGTGATCAATATCACAAAGCCTGCTTCTTTGCATTTTATAATGTTACAGTATAGAATGTTGTGACTTTTTACATAAGTTTAAGAAAATGTAAATATCAGCTGATAAACTATACATCTGTATGAACTGATCCTTACTAAAATATGCATTGTGGCATTCAGAAGAGGGAATGATGACTAGTAAATGAGTACACTAAACGTCAAAACATCACGAGGCAGATTTAAGTCCCCATAATGAGGTTTAGCCTTTGAGGCCACCAGAGAACCCTTCTTTTGGCATAGTAAAAACCACAGTATTGCACAATATTTGTGTGATTTAAATAAAGCTGTTTGAAACATGTAAAAAATAAAGTGCTCATCCCTGATGACTGTGGCAGCAGAGTGGCGAAGCTTGGATATAAAAAGGTGATATGGGACAAATGAGGACCCACACTTTTTATTCCCTCAGTGCTCCAAAGAAGAGATTTTTTAAAGATGCTTTAAAACAAGCAATTTGATTTTTTTTTTTTTGGCAATTACCACTAGAGACAGTGAGTGAATGAGTTAATTTTGAAGGATGTAACAATTATGCAATGTTAATAGTTTTAATGGAGTATTTTTTTTAGTTTAGGCAAACCATGGAAGTCAAGCTCAGCTCATAATTTCAGCTAAATCAGCTGATCTAAAAGCCAGCCAGATTCTCTTTTATGCATTCAACTGGCAAATCTCATACAGGGCCCACTACTGAAGTTGCTTTGACCGCCTACTCTTCCCGCTTCCTCCGCAAGGTGTGCTCTCCCTGCTTTAAGCTTTCCATGTAGGCACGTGAAAGGGCAGTGAGCTTCCAGAACAGAGCCATACTGCCAAATATTACTTAATGCAAATGGGAATCTAAGTTTCTTTTTGGTCCTGACTGAACTACCGTTTTGGTCACTTAGGACACTACATGTATAAAAAAGGTAATCCATTAGTATGCTGTTTGATTGGTAAGTGTATCTCTTAGTGAAATGTACATTTCACTAAAAGTCAAAAATAGACATTTTGGGAAATAGCATTTATTTGGTTTTTGCAGACAATTAAATAAGATTGATGCCACTCTCCTATCTGTCCGTTAAATATAAAGCTACGGCAAGTTAGGTTAGCATAGCATAAAGATGGGAAACAGCCAACCTGGCTCTGTCCAAAGGTAACAAAATCTGCCTAACAGCACCTCCAAAGCTCACTGATTGACACAATATTCCAGATTGATTGTTTAGTCTGTGAAAAAACAAAAAATGATTGATGGTTTTGTTCGGATTTCTTGTCTGGGAGCAATAAAAGTTGTCCCTCTTCACCAGAAGTTCACTCACCTCCTTCTCTTTCCAGGTTAAAATGTGGCATTGTTGGATACCCTTCATCTTGGCCTGGGTATCCATGGCAACCCCAACGCTCTGCCAAAGTGGAGAATGGGGCTCAGGCTTTGACATCTACTCTGTAATGGCCAACGACACGATGCAGGCAATTGGTGATGAACCTGAGAGGATTAGAGACAACCAAGACTGGTTCACGTCAGCAGCTTCCTCACCATCATCTTCACCTATGCTGCAGTATGATAAGTGCTCAGTCCACTTCAGCACTTCAGCTCGAAGGCTGAAGGCCCAGAAAGAGGAGCTGGCCTATCTGCAGGCTATACAACATGGAAACAAGGCCGTGGTGGACAACTTGGTGCAGTTTGTGGGGGCAGAGCTGGGTGATCAGAGCTATGAAGATGTGATTAAGGAAAATATTATTGGCATCCAAGAGGACCAGAAGAGTTGCCACGGGGTGGTAGAGAAAGCTGAAGAAGATCTGCAACAGCAGCTGGAGGGGGAAGTGTCGGGCATCCTCACTGGAATGCAGAAGTGAGTGCAATTAATCAGTTATTCAACAAGCAATAATTTGCTGAGTTTCATAAAAGTTAAAATGCACATAAATGCAGCCCTTATTCGTTGGTTTACTGAAGATGTAAACAAATTAATGGTGGTTACACTGAACCTGGAGATATTATGAGTGAAGATCTGTGTTCACATGATAGCAGGAAAAGCAATATTTTGCCTTTTATCAGACTTGACTGCTGTCTCATCCTGTTACTCACAATTCACATGTCAATCAAAGGACATGCGGAAATGTATTACATTCCTACATTGTTTCTCTGCTTGCAGTCTAGACTGGTTTTAAAGTTTCTGTTTACTACTCACCAGAGGGGTATACTACAAAGTATTTTCGATATAGCCAGGCTTTCTTTGTGTGAGCTGGCTCGACAAAACCTAAACCTCCAGTTAGTGTCACAACAGGAACAGGGGTTTTGGACCCAAGTGCAGACATCATAGGCAGAGCAGGTTTAGTTCAATGTATTTATTAATAAACAAGAACTCAAAGGCTTACAGGGTGTCAAGGCGGGCAGAGGTCAAAACCAGGGTGTCAGTCCAAACAAGCAAATAAATCCAAAGGGGCAAAGGCAAAAATCCCAAATCCAAAAAACGGGCAAGGTCCAGAAGACAGAGACAAAAACACTAGGAAGAACACTAGGAGAATGCAAGGACGAAGGCACATGGGTAACACGATGAACTGGCGACGAAAGAGGGAAGAACACAGACTTAAATACACAAGGAAGGGAAGATTAACAAGACACAGGTGAAACCAATCAGGGCGGGGCAGACAATCACGAAGGAGGGAAAGGAACAAAGATAGGAAATGAAAAGCGAGACAAGACACACAAGGAAAGGTTTTTTCCTTAAAATAAAACAGGAAATAACAAGAAACTCAAACCATAACACAGGAAGTAACAAACACAGGAGTATAAACTAAAAACTAAAAAACCATAACACAAGAAATAAACACTGAAAAACAAACTAGAACTCAACACCATAACATAAGAAATAACACACTAAAACTGAAACCATGACAGTTAGAGATCATGAGTATCACAGCGGTGGTTATCAACTTTCTTTTTGTTAACCGAGGCTTTCTGCTTCAGGTTCTGTGCACCTACCCATAAAAAGGGGCATTTGTTGCATCATTTGACTTCTTCTGCACAAAATGGACCAATTGTGTGCCGCCTACCTCAGACAAGAGGAAAAGGTTGTTATAATGGAGAGCTATAAAGAAAAGAAAAAAATGACAGCAAAAAGAAACACTGTTGCTGCAAATAAGACCAGAAAGAAATGCTGGCAGAAAATTGCTGAGTGCATAAATTTGTCATATTTTACCACTAAATGCACTCTTAATCGTGTAATTTCATTTCTAACATTACAACATTGCAGAGCTCTTAAACTTTAAACTTAATACAGCCTATTTAAAGATTATACTAAATTTAGGTCTGGCACTGTCCCATAGAGGGTATGTGCACTTTTTGGTTAAATCAAAGTGAAATTAATGTTACTGATTGAATATTATCTGTGAAAAATACTAATAGACAAATCAATTTTATAATTGCTGTTCTATTAGCTGCAATATGAGCAGTGTAAAACAGACTTGGCAACAAATCAGTACAGAGCATAGAAACATAATGCAAAGAAAGGGGTCTAGGTTCAGTGCAGTATTTATTAATCTAAAGAAACATTTCACAGGTCACTCACAGGCAAGGGTCCAAACCAAGAATCAGTCCAATACAGGCAAACAAATCCGAAAAGAGCAGAGGCAAAAAAAAAGTCCAAAAACATAAGCAAAGTCCAGGAAAGAGAGAGGCAAGAAACACGGGAGACGCTGGAATGAAGGCACACTATGGAACACGACGAACTGGCAAAGAAACATGGGAGCACATGGACTTAAATACACAAGGAAGGGAAGGTTAACAACACACAGGTGACACACATCAGGGTGGGACAGACAATCAAATCAGGCGGGAAAAGAACAAAGGGAGGAAGCTTAAGGCAGGACAAGACAGATGGGGAAAGGACTACAAAATAAAACAGGAAATAACAAAGTAGAAACGATAGGAACGAATGTAACATATTTCCTCAGTTTAGAACCTCATAGAGGCATACCATCAGAAAAAGAATGAGTTAAAGGAGTGCTGCAATTTTAATCAGAAACTCTAAGCATAACCACCTCCGGCCTAGGTTAGATATGCAGTTTAACTCGCCATGGCGGTCTAGCCAGGTTAAAAGAGAGCCACGTTTGTGACATTGAAAAACCACTCTAACCCATTAATCTCACTTCATAATACACACCGCTGATCAATGTGTTAATGGTTTAAGACATTTAGAAGCAAAAATGTCACAAATTTACTGGTCCTCACCTCTCAAATGTGAGGATTTGCTGTTTTTCTCTTTAATGTCAAAGTCCAGATTGAGCATCATTGGGTTTCTGTTGTGTGGGTTGGACAAAGCAAGCAAACTGAATCATTCACCTTGGGTCTCTTGGGTCTGTTTTTAGAATTGTATATATTTCTGTCCTTCCCTTTACATAACCAGCTTTAACAGCAATCACATGTATTAACTCCCTCTAGTGTATTTAATGTCCCCATCTCCTCTTTCACTTACTTTGTCATGTTTCTTTCTCCCCTTCACTCCACCTGCTGACCTGGATCATTCATCCTCTGGAGCAGAATCAGAGAAGAGTCCATGGCCTTTGAAGACATGCTACGTGCTACAGTAGACATCGCCAACAGGCTGGAGATCACATCGCAGGCTCTGCATGCTGCCTTCACCAAGCAGCTGAAAGACATTTCAAAAATTCATCACTAAGGAGGTGTGGGAAAGAAGCTGCCTGACTTCTGAATTATGTTTGCTATCCTGTGTGAGAAACGAAAGGAAAATAGCCTTCCTGCAGTACTATATTTTCATTTAATTGAACTATGTGGGCTTTAAAACACTGAGATATAACAATGTGTCAGTGTCAGCCATTACATCAACTGTAGGAATCAACATGGTTCAAAGAAGTCAGGCACAAATGATGAGGGAGCACAGAAAAAAAATTGTTGGGTAAAAAAAAGCATGTTTTCCTTTCACAGAAGTTATAACCCCATAAACCATAAAATATTATTTTCCATCCAGGCATTATTTGTGGAATTTGGTGAGGTCAGATGTGGCAACAGTACGTGGTGCAGGATTAAGCCAAATTGAGTGTTTATGGATCAAACTAGATTAGCCCTCAGAGAGCAAACATAATGGCTCTGTTAGTCTTGCATCAGCCATCTGGTTCCAGGGTGAGGATAGAGGCCAGGATAAGATGGTTAGTGTGTACCAATGGAGATTTTGTTTTTGCAACATAAAGGGAGAAGACTGCAAATAAGAGAGCAATGTTATGAATTGTTATCTGATGTTATAGGATAAGAATATGCAATAATCTGGGGATGAGGGACAAGATATTGCATAAAGATTTAGACAATTCTTGTGATTAGAAGGAAATAAGCAGGATAATCAATGTAAGAAAACTTGATAAAGCTATTAAAACAACTCTACATCTGAAGATTGTTTAAAAGATTGCTTGCAAGATTTCACAGAAAACTATTTGTGGCTCTGAGTTGGACTGATCTGTTCAAACATCATGCTTTTAGTTGTGTGTACTGCTCCATTGTGCTAATCTCTCTTTAACCCTGCTAGGGACTCATAAGAGAGAATGCTTTCATGTTTGCAACCATAAAACGTGCATGAATGTACGATATGAAGTATATTTTATCCAGTAAATAAAGCAATAAACAAAAAATTCTGCCTTTTGATAGGCCTATGTATTTTTTAAAGATGTGTTCTGCATTTGTCACCATCTTTTTCTCATATAGGAACTTAAACTTTACTAAGCATATTAATTCACCTAGTCTGCCCTCTAGCTGTTTCTCTCAGAAACACCCCATGGACATCTGTACAGCCGCATGCTTCACTTATTTAGGAAACCTTAAATTTTTAATAAAATAAATAATCAGTCAGTCTTTGGAGTTATTGGTTGATCGCTTCCCATATATGCAAGTTTACAACTTTACAGTGAATCCTGTGCGTGTGTGTGTGTGTGCGCGCGCGCGCGTGTGTGTGTGTGTGGAGTGAGCGAGAAAGGGGCAGGGACTGTTACAGGTACCAGATGAAAGTGCTCAGATGTGTCCTGTCTTCTCACAGTGGATGATGCTGTTTTTGCGGACCTAACAGACCAGAATAATTATGGAACAGAACTAATTTAAAATTTTAAAAATGGATATCAAGGTGTTAGATTAGCTTTCACCAAGGAAGCGTAAATTCTTGGACTATATATATTTTTTCTTTTACCGTGAATTAATTTCTTGCAAATATATTTGTATAGGCAGTATTATGAACTGGTATTTAAGTCTGCAAATATACCAGAGGTACGCTTCAGTGCCGCTCCCTGATTCAGCACCGGGTGATGGATAGCTCACCGACTCGGTGCACGGACAAGCTTTTTGGAGCGCGGAAACAAAAGGCGCATTTCTCTCTCTCTCTCTCTCTCTCTCTCTCTCTCTCTCTCTCTCTCTCTCTCTCTCTCTCTCTCTCTCTC
>JBBPCS010000238.1:6574021-6614603 GCA_037974645.1 Hollardia meadi
CTCTCTCTCTCTCTCTCTCTCTCTCCAGTCTGAACGGAGCTTAAGCGAGATGAGGTGAAACATATCGATGCTGAGTTTTTTTTTTTCGTAAAGTTATTCAGTCAGGATCTCGTCATACTCACTCCCCGCCCACAGATATAATCGCAGCTGTGGTAACAGTCGTGGTGAAGTTGTCCTGATATGCCTCCCAGCTGCGAAGATGTCAGATTTTGCTCACACATCACGGTTTCAAGATAACGTTTCGACAGTGGACAGAAACACCTCCGTGCTCACCGGTGAAGTTGGACTTCTTATTACCAGAGTACAAAATGGGACGCAACCACCTGTTCTGTATCATTACGGCTGCTCTCTGTTCGCTGCTCTTGAGTCAGTCAGGTAAGCACTTTAAAAAACCGAAGTAACGTTAGCCTAGATACGTTAAAAATGCAACTAAGGAAAGACTGTTTAAAGCATACATTTTACCACAACAGAATGCTCTCTCTATATAAAACACGACAGTCAGAGTGCTATTGAGCCGTCTTTGTTTGTTTAGTAAGTGATACACTTGTAATTAACAGAATGCTACGAGGCTAAAAGTAGCGAAAAGCAGGCTTACCTTTCTAGCTTAAACACCTGTGCGCTTTCAAACACAACTCCCATAATGCATTTCTCATATTTTAGAGAAATCATCACCTCCTTGCGCCAGTCTGCTAAAAGCTACCAAAATTAGTTTCCTTATGTCGTGCGATTGTCTGTAATGTCCCACCATTGTTTAATTTAACTTAAATTAATGTAAATTAACTCTGAAGCGCTCTACATTTCGCCTTCACAGCAGTCTAACTCATTTTATTTTTAAACATGGTAGATTTGTTAGTGTTAGCAAATTGCAATAGATAGCAGCTTCTCTCTGTTACCATCTCAGAGTTTGATATCCTTAACCATGCAAATTTATAAATTGCCAAAATTTATGAAATGCCAAAATTGAAAAAAAAGAAAGAAAAACGTGGACATTAATGCTCACAGATTTGTTTGTCAAAACCAGTAATAGACATTAAGAAAAAGATGCATATGTATAGTCAGAATCTACGGTAGGCTACGTTCCTTATAGTTAAATTGTCACTTTCTGTTTTAGAAATAAAACTTCTATTATCGTGCATCTATTGTGCGTGTTTATCAAGAGGATAAGACTTTTGTGGACATTGGTGTTAATAGTGTCTAAGAAAGTAATAGTGCATTTCAGTGGGACTTTGAGAGTGGAACTCGTGGCAGCCTTATTTGGAAGTCGATTCAGGAGCTCCCATATCTGCATCTATGCAAATGCTAGCAAGGTGCACATAATAGTGCCCAATAAGATCACTAAGTTACGTGTCTCCTAACTCTATCTCTAACATACTTCTCATTATACTGACAGAGTTCAGTTTTTTAATTTGGCTTTCTATTTTAGTCAACTCCCCCAAAACGGTTGCTAGTTGTTTTTTCAGTGAACTTTAGTATTTGACAGCCCAATTTCACGAGAGCGCCTTTGGCCTGAGAAAGCTGCTGACTCGATCATCCAAACTGGTCAGTGTTTCATACACCTCTTGCCAAGGGGCTTGGCCACAGTCCAACAACCACGGCCCAGTGTGCTGGATGTTGGAGGTGTCATCTCATTTCAAATCTTGGCTGGCAGGAGGCTTTGATCTATGGCACCCAAGAGCCTTTTTTTCAAGTCCCACATCTGGTCCTTCCCAGATGCACGGCCAGATGAACATGCACCGCCTTCACTGTCAAATGAACAGATAAGAAGTCTCTTGTGCCTGCTTGTTTGCCAGAATGAAATTATTTCATGATGGTAAGAGAGGGGCCCAAGAGTACCATGGGCAAATTAACTCTGAATTCATACCATATACCTTGTCTAGTGCCTCTTTTTTTGTACTGCATTCCCATGATATTCACAGACAACTGTGTTACATGTATCTGCACATTTGTCCCGCCTTTCTCTTTAAAAGATCCTCAAGCTAAATAATTAGCATGAGCAATAAATCATTTAAACAGCCTGTATCCCTTAAATTAGCTCTGTGCAACATTTAAAGAGACATATTTTTTCTCTTACCTGTAGTGCTACTTCATCTGAATTTTTTTGGTGTAAGTTAATGAGTTTTTAATATATCGGCTGAGATGTCTGCCTCATCTCGAACATAATACAACTAGTTGGCACTTAGCTTGTGGTGCTCAAGCATCAAAAAATACATTTAAAAAACTCAACAGCAATGTCTCTTTCCAGAAATAATGAGGAGATAATCCTACATTAAATAGTTCCTACATGAAACTGCTCACAACAAGGTCTGTGGATCATCTTTAGTGACTGGGACATGATTTCTGGAAAGAGACATTGCCGTTGAGTTTTTTTTTTTTAAACATATTTTTTGGCGCATTGATCCGATATCTTTACAGCCGATATCTCCAAAACTCAACCGAGATCGATGAAAAGTAAGAGGAAAAATTATGTATTTTTGAATTGGTGTGCACTGTCCCTTTAAACCCCTCACCTAGTTATGCTCCACTGGTCTGTCCTACAGTTATGGGATGTAAATACTTGCCAATGTGGTTAACAGAACCACAAGTCACCCATGGACAGGTAATGATGTGGCCTTGGCTAAGCGACCATGAATGCATTTTCCAAAATGTCACACCATTTCTTAAAAGTTAATAACAGAGAGTAACTAATGCTGTCCCATTGGACAATATGCACAGAAGCCAGACTGTCAAATCTGCTGACAGTAGCTTATGGCTGATATATTACCATCTATCAGCCCACGGTTAACAAGTAAAGTACAGTAAGATATGTTTGAGATAGTTTACAAACACTGATGACATTAGATAATTTATTGCATAGTTTAGTATAAAGTTTGCTAATCAAAAGATACTTTTTGGATAGGAATTTATTGACAAGTTATTGATTTTAGTTCTGTATTTGTGTTAAAAAGCAAATATTGGTGATATATAATTATCATTTAGTTTCAAACATCGGTAGGGATATAGCATAGTATACACAAATGAAAACACACACAGTATCATCACCCTCTGCTTTAAATGTGAATTAATTGTTTTATGCATCAGTTGTAACACAGAGTGACAGACAGTTTGACAATAAACACCCTTCACTAGTGAGAAATTAGCTCACCTCCACTTAACACAAGCAAGTAATGATGTGTGTAATTGACTCTGACTACATTTATGAAGGTGGAAGCGGTAATCCCCAAGGGAAGGGATTCCTGTGTATTTCCATGCTGTTCATTCGGCAGAAAAATAATACAGGCACTCAGGCACGCAAATCTGTCTAGACTGCATATTCAGAATCAGTTTGATTAAGCCACCTTTCATTGTGAAGCTACACATACATTATGATAACATTTATACATAAAGGAGCTGTTGAGGAAGAGGAGATGCTGTACTTCCTCAGTCTCACCCTGCTGAACACCCACATGGGGAGCTCGGATCAAGAGATCAAAAGATTTGCTAAGATATGGAAAAGTCAATAA
Organism: Hollardia meadi; assembly: GCA_037974645.1. Lineage (NCBI taxonomy): Eukaryota > Metazoa > Chordata > Actinopteri > Tetraodontiformes > Triacanthodidae > Hollardia > Hollardia meadi. Next base: position 6,577,522 of record JBBPCS010000238.1, read on the forward strand.
GACTTTACCAACAAAAAACTTACATGTTTAGAGGAGGCTTCTGTGCTGAAACATAAGGCGTTCAACAACACTTTCTCTCACTCCCAAAATCCATAATATCATGCTTGATTTACGGCCGTTTGTTAAGAGAGGATTAGGAGATACAGGGATGAGAGAACATGGATATGATCCCAGCATTCCCTGTGCAACTTACTCAGTCCCCTTCCACAGTATTCATCTTTACATATCATACCATTAAATATCAACTGCTGAATGCCAACAAAACAAAATCATGAGTTCAAATGTCCAAATGACCTTGTTGTCAAAATGTGAGGAGGACGTTTGCGTCTAACATCAGTTACTTTTGCTTCAAGGGTGTTGAATCATATAAGCTTATTTAAAAACTCTATATTCTAGTTCCAAGGATAGTTTCAAGAAATATTTTATAAATCTGAAAAAAATGGGTGTGAAAATTAAAAATAATGTGGAATTTCTCTTTGTACAGTGTTGAATAAATCTGACCCATCAATAAATACTCTCATATTGTACCCGTCCTCTCTAACACTTAAAATAAGACTTTTAAAATTAAAATAAATAATGTGTCTGCAGTTTTTTGTAACGAGAAGACCCACACGCACGCCGAGGATGATCTCTTCAAGAAGCTGTTTGCTGGTTACAACAAGTGGTCGCGACCCGTGCCAAACATCTCTGATGTGGTCATTGTCAAGTTTGGACTGTCCATAGCACAGCTCATCGACGTGGTGAGTCGTTACGCCTGGACAGTTTACAACGTGTTTGTCCATCTCATGACTTGCATGAAGACATTAACACAGGTGATATTTAAACAAGTTCTTTTTGATGGTGTGTGTGGAAGCTACATAATAGACATGGATTTTTATGAGTTTGGTTACATGTGAACAAAATGCTACAAGTTTCAAGGTCATACTAAGTAGAAGACTTTTTTTTTTTTTTTTAAAGGTCCCATATCATGAAAATGTATTTTTTATTGTGTTTTGTGTTTATCAACTTGGAGGTGTAAAATAAAAGCTGTTAAAATCTGAAGTCACTTACTACTGCCCTTCCTCTACCCCCCTCACCACAAGATGGCCTCACAGCTTTACGAGCTAGTAAGAATTTTAGCTGGTTTCTACCCTCATTGTCCGCTTCTTCCTACAGTTCCCAGGAAAGCAATTGAGACAAGTGTGGCGAGTGTAGCAATGTGACGGAGAACTGGCCATGAGAAGTGTTTTATTCCTGGCTGCAGAGCTTCATCCAGATCACTGCACAGCCTTCCAAAGGAGAACAATGTTGCAGAGAGATGGATGGATCTTAATTTTGGAGATTTGCTTCGACTGGTCCCGAGTGTTTTAGCTGCTGTGGCAGGCAACTAGCGGAGTGAGTGAGAGAGCGGGCGTGTTTATCTGGGCTTAGCCAATCAGAACATTTGCTAATTAAAAGTAGGTGGTTACTTCCGTTTAGCAGCCAAATCCGACTGTGTGGCAGGAACAGACAGAGGCACTCACTGACGGAAAATCAGATCAATATTATTTTTCTTGTTAGACACACATAAACGGTACAGTTATAAGTGTTAAGATATGGGACCTTTAAGTGCAAGAACTTATTCCTAGAGGTTTAATATGATTAATACACCATATTCCTCCCTATACTCACCGAAATGTAAGGCACTACCACAAACCATTTTTACCCTGTAAGTTTTACACTACATTTGGTTTTTCAACAGTAAGATTTTAGTTGGTTCTGCTCTGACAAACCACCAAGAATCTCTGACATAGATTCTTCTGGCCTGAACCCAGAGGTGACAGCCTTAACTCAGTCTGTCTCTGTCTGTCTGTTAACTAGGATGAGAAGAACCAAATGATGACAACCAATGTGTGGCTTAAACAGGTCAGGAACATTTGTCTCAGTGTTGATTTATTATTAGAATTTATTTTTTTTCTCTCGTTCATACACAATGACATATGACGACTAAGTAAAGGATCACAGCCCGTAAAACATCTGCTGTTTGTATCTCCCAGGAGTGGAATGACTACAAACTTCGCTGGAGACCATCTGACTATGACAATGTGACATCTATTAGAGTGCCGTCAGAGCTCATATGGGTACCAGACATCGTCCTCTACAATAAGTAAGTGTGATACGACACTAACCTTAATAGGCCTGCAATTAATGTTTATTTTCATTGTTTATAAAATATCAGAAAATAGTTCACAATGGTAATCAAAATTTCCTAAAGTTGAAGCTAACTTGTTCATCATGAAGTGATAAATTGGTTCAAATTGATGCCTCTTTACTGGGTGGTATAATGATGGCACCATCTAGTGGACACCATAAATATATTCTGTTCAGCTCTAACAAATTATGATATAACCTGAACAATTCTGTCTTAAACTGTCAGCTGTTAAACATTTATATTAACTTTAGTTGTATTGTGCATCTTTCTTTATTTAAAAAATTGTATTTTTTGCAACCATTGCTTCACTGTGAAGCCGATATGAAATCAATTTTAAAACCTCTCCCTTCTGCTAAATTCTCCTCATGGAGATTAAAAACCGAGAGGGTTGATGATGGAGTTCTGCTCCATCGAGCCAGTGTAATCACAATCTGTAAGTGAAATTAAAAAAGGTGTGAAACTGATGAAATGATAATAACTTAAGTTTTCAGCAGAAGCCATTATCACCGTTAAAGCGATGAATGGAGGGGAGATTAGTGGAGAAGATAATTATTGGGATATCATAACACTTTTTCACTGCATAGTTTCTAAAGTAAAAGAATATTTTTAAGTTCTCACAATGCAGGATGTGATCATCTGCTATTATAGCCTTTAATTTCAGAGAACTGAGATCTCTATGTCACCATCACTCATATGACAACTTCTGCTTTTCCAGCGCAGATGGTGAGTTTGCTGTGACCCATATGACGAAAGCTCACCTATTCCACACTGGTCAAATTCGCTGGGTCCCTCCTGCCATTTATAAGAGCTCCTGCAGCATCGACGTCACCTTCTTCCCCTTTGATCAACAGAACTGCAAAATGAAATTTGGCTCCTGGACGTATGACAAGGCCAAGATTGACCTGGAGCGAATTGAAAACACTGTGGACCTGAACAATTACTGGGAGAGTGGTGAATGGGCCATCATCAACGCTGTGGGGACGTACAACACAAAGAAATACGACTGCTGCCATGAGATCTACCCAGACATCACCTACTTCTTTATCATTCGAAGGCTTCCCTTGTTTTACACCATCAACCTCATCATCCCCTGTTTGCTGATCTCTTGCCTCACTGTTTTGGTTTTCTATCTCCCCTCAGACTGTGGTGAGAAGATCACCCTGTGCATCTCTGTGCTGCTGTCCCTCACCGTTTTCCTTCTTCTCATCACGGAGATCATACCTTCCACATCCCTCGTCATCCCGCTCATTGGCGAGTACCTCCTCTTCACCATGATTTTCGTCACACTCTCCATCGTCATCACCGTCTTTGTGCTTAACGTGCACCATCGCTCTCCCAGCACTCACAAGATGCCCCGCTGGGTCCACTCCGTGTTCCTGGATCTGATCCCACGCTGGCTGTTCATGCGCCGACCCGCGCCAGATGGCCGGCATCGAAGGCTGTTGTTGCTCCAACAGGAAGCAGTGGCGGAGCGCCGGCGGGGCCGGATAGCCGGATACAAATCTGGCAACTGCCTCAGCACCTCAGCTAACTGGTTAATGGATGGGAGCATGTCAGAAGACCCTGAGAGAAGCAGTTATGAGGATTTAGAGCTGGGAACGCTGACGTCATATTTCTCCTTCCGTCCTCCTTCGCCCAGACCTCCAGGATCGACTCCTCCACAACAACAGAAAAACCCACAGAACAGTCAGAAGCGACAGGAGGGGTCTGCAGGGACAAACAGACAGTTTACGGGGGCCAGAGTCGATACTACTCAGAGGCCAACTAAAGTTGATACGACAGTATCCGATTCAACATTCCTGCTTTCACCAAGTATTATTCGCGCTCTGGAAGGGGTGCACTACATTGCAGACCATCTGAGGGCTGAGGATGCTGATTTCAGCGTGAGTATCAATGAAATACCTCATCTGCTCAATGTACAATTATCAGAATGGTGCTTTAATGGTACTGGTCCTTTGTATCATTGTTGGCCTGCAAAGGTTCCTGGTTGTTATAGCACTCGTCAAGTTACATTACTCACTCCTATGAAAATCCTGGAGCCCATTGATATGGAATATCCTATATTCCATATCCTCTGACAATTACCCTCTAGCAGCAACAGCCAATGTTTTGGATGTAGCCAGTGAATATCAGGGCAAGATTTCCTCTTCCTTGAGCCGATCATTACAGTCCAATTAGTAACTTGTGTTTTAGGTCCAGACAACACTCTCTTTAAAAAGATATATGCAAATGAATGCAGACCGATAAAAAAGCCAATTAAAAGCTAAATCATTGGCAGATGATAGCCAGTGGGTTTGCATATCAGCTAATCCTTTTTTTGCTCTCCACATGGACTGTTTACCTGCATGCAACCAAAGCCCTAAACTAGAACGCTTCAGACACCAAAATATTGTAATTTGCCTACAGATTCTGCATTCATATGCAGATATCTGTTTATAGAGATTACTCTTGCCCAGTGTACTTGAAATCCTGGTTTCTTTGATTCTGAGGTGCATACTCCCCAGATAACCAACACCCCATGACAGAAACCTGTACCGGTACTGTTGTACAACAGGATGGAAAACTCTGAAATAACAGACCTCAGTTGGGAGACAAAATGTTTCTTTACCTGCTTTACTATATTTTAGGGAACACAGAGGAAGACTGAAAGCTAGGTGGTCTTAAGGTCCCTAAACAAAAAGGTAAAAACATGAACAAAAAGCAACCAGAGTTAATGTTTACTGCCACAAGTAATTAATCATCTTTATAAATTCTGCAGATGTATCTTTTTTTTCATTTATGCTCAGAAAATAGTAACAGAAAAAAAACAAAAAACATTGGAATTTCCCATAGCCCAACGGTATGTCTTTAGATTACTTTCGTGTTGTTCGTAATATATAAAACTGAGAACTTCTGTAAAACTTTACATTTATGAAGCTGGGACTAGAGGATGTTTACCATTTTGCTTGGAAAATTACTAAGTAATAATAGATCTGTCACAAATGTGCCGGAAACACTCGGAACAGGGTTTGGACCCAAATGCAGACATGGCAGGCAGGGCAGGTACAGTATAATGATTTATTATCAATGTCCAAAACTCACAGAACATAAGCAGGCGTGGGTCAAAACCAGGTAACGGTCCAGCCAAGGCAAACAAATCCAAAATCCAAAGACATAAAAAAGTCCACAAAACAGGCAGGCCAGAAATACAGGAACAAAGGCACACAAGGTAACACATACCAAAAAAAATTGCGAGAAAAGACCACAGACTTAAATACACAAGGAAGGGAAGATTAACAAGACACAGGTGAAACCAATCAGGGCGGGGCAGACAATCACCAAGGAGGGAAAGGAACAAAGGCAGGAAATGTAAAGCGGGACAAGACACACAAGGAAAGGACTTTCAAAATAAAACAAGAAACTCAAAACCATTACACAGGAAAACAACACACTAAAACTGAAACCATGACAAGATCACCAAAACTATTGTCAGTTTTCTGTTGATGTACTAATCAACCCCCACGATAACATTATTATTTTTCATAGGATGCTAACCCACTGAAATCAGTAAAGGAATTTATAGAATACTGAGTGAATATCTGAAGATGATCTGGTTACTTAAAGCTGCTATAATTTTTTATAAGAACAAACAATATGAGGGGATGCTTAATGAACCTACAGAGAATTAACATTTGTCTTCATCTGCAGCTCCCCCTTTGTGGAATTTTCTAATGAGTTTCAGCTAATTGTAACTAACCTGTTGTGGTTCACTTTAATAGCTTAATTTTCGGCTGCTCTTTTCTGTGAAAAAGCTCCAAAAACCCGTTCCCTCAGCAGTTGGTAGAGACCAAAAAAGAGCTAAAAGAGAATGAATATTGGACTAATATTTGTCAGGTGGACAGAAGCGCGACTCCAAATAAATGACTTTGGTTCTCTGTAACTGCTTGTTGATCGTATGTCAATGTTGATTTTATGCCAATGCGCCAGCCAGAGGCATTATGTTTTCAGGTTGCCCATCTGTCCGATCATCCCATTCTTGTGAACACAATATGTCAAGAATACCTTGACGGAATTTCTTCGGAATCTGCCACAAACATTCACTTGGACTCATTGATGTACCGATTCGATTTCGGTGGTCAGAGGTCAAAGGTCAAGGTCACTGTGACCTCACGTCTGTCCCATTCTTGTGAACAGTTTCTTCCAATTTGGCACAAATGTCCACTTGGAACCAAGGATTAGATTTTGGTGGTCAGAGGTCAAAGATCAAGGTCACTGTGATCTATTAAACAAATTTGTAGTCATAATTCATACGCTAATTATGACAAAAATTTCACACAAATGTCAAACAGGATTAAATGAAGTGATGACATTTTATATCCAAATGGACAACTTCACTGTGACATCATAGTGTTCTGCAAAAACACTTTTCTACCCATTATTCAACACCATAACTCAGAAACAGAAGGGGAGATTATCAACACATTTCACATCTGGTCAGATACTGAATTGGTGACACTGATGTTGGGTGTCCACCTTGAAACTGTGCTGATTGTATAGATCTTCTGTGCTGCCGGATTTGAGATGTGTGTGAAGCATCCATGTTTTATTTAGAGCTTTGCAGCAACATCCATATTTGAAGTAGTGTAGTCCACCACAAACTGTTTGGTTCTGCTGAAATTGAGTTTCAGATGATTGTCGTTGCACCATGTGATGAATCAGTCATTACATACGTACAGTATATTATATGAGTGTGCACAGACATGGATGGGAAACTACAACTTGACTGGTGTGCGGAGGCATACAACGGGGCGGTAATTCATTTTCACAACTTTTTTCCATTGCCCTCAACTGGTCAGTAAAATCAGATAACGCAGCATTTTTAAGAGAGATTTTTCTGGAGACAAATCTTGAACCTAGAGCTGGATACCTGGAGCAGGAGTCTTGATTAGCTTAGTGAACAGAACGTGGAGTATTTTGGGGGCACATGATGAGTAAAAATGGGGTGCAATACACAGCATTTTGACTCTGGATTGACCAAGATGACTGGTTCAAAAAAGGTCATAAGAAAATGAAGTGGAACAAGTCAGCCAATTGACAACACATGAAATACAGCTTAAATGAGTATGAAGACACGTGTATGAAGACACGTGTATGAAGGGTAGTCTTCCTGACTGAACTTTCACTAGGATCATTTTTACAAACTATAGAAAGCATAATAAGAATTTCACACCTGTAACTTTATAATTTCTTAATTTTCTCTCTGTCTCTTTCTGTTGCTGTTAATTCTACACAGGTGAAAGAGGATTGGAAGTATGTCGCTATGGTGATTGACCGCATCTTCCTGTGGATGTTCATTATTGTGTGCCTGCTGGGGACCATTGGCCTGTTCCTACCACCTTGGCTAGCTGGCATGATCTAACTCTTATGAGAAAGTATGAAAAAAACATAATTATGATCACTTAGTAAAGTGACCAATTTTTTTGTTGTTGCCATTTTTAGGTCATTATAACTAGTCTGGCAAAAATTAAATGGGTTTATCATCTGTTCAGTTAGATCTCATATCTCAGACTCAGCTTGTCACACTCAGCTGACCAGACTTAGCTCAACTTTCTTCTCTCAAAGCCAAACTTTGTCAGCCTCAGGTTTACTTCCTCTCTGTTACTCAGGTTGTGTTTGACCTGAATGCTCATAATAGCCCGTTAACATGCTCAGAGTATGTTAACAAACTATTGTATCTTAACATGCTAATGTTTAGCATGCAGGATTTAGCATGTTAGCATGCTAATGTTAGTATGTTAACATGCCGATGTTTAGAATACTGTCCTCTTTAGCATCTTGTTTAGCATAACATGCTTGTCATAAAGCATGGTGCCTGCATCAGTGTTGGGTAAGGTGTTACACTATTGTGATTACTTTTTTCTGTACTTTGAGAATTTAACGTAAAATTCAGTATCGTAATTACATTAAATGTACTGTTCAGTAAATGTAATAATGCTGTATTACCACGAGTCAGAGGGATGACCAACACCAGTTTTTTTGTTTGTGTGCCTTCAGTAGAGCGACTAGCTGGTCCACATGTTTAACGTTAGCTTGTTGCAAATGGTTCAAGGTAGGGAGAGTGGAATATAGTTTAATTTATGGCAGATAATCTACGCCCTTTGGTAATTCAAAATTGGTCTTATTTCTATGTTTTGTTCCTGACAGTTTAGCTAGCTACTGGTATACCCAGAAACACCTTTATTTTGTTTAGAGTTGTAGAAAGTGTTAATAAAGTTCTTTTAGGAATTGACTGCAAAATCTTATTTGATTGGTGCTAGCTGTTAATGGACAGTAGAAATACCTCCAATGCATCGGCTGGCCACTCCTCAAAGTGTGGCACCTTTGGAGTTGAGACAAAAGCTGGGCTGAGTTATGGAAAGAAATACTGCTAGTGTTGAGTTACATTTGAACCTCCTTTGGTTGTGATCAACAGTGGCATGCTGTACTAGAAATTTATAGTATTTTGGACTTTTAGAAAGGATTTCCCTTTGTTTTTGACAGGTTTTTCTTTCTGGCCATGCAGCCATGATTACACTTATTTTTGAATGATCATACTATGTAATAAATACCCATATGGAAACCTTCAAAAATCCATCTGTATGTCATTTATTGAGTAGTGAGAATGACCTAAGGGCAGCCACAGGTTGTGTCATTCCTGTAATTGTCCATCCTAAATACAGTTTTACAGTTACCTGATTAAAGAGACATTTTATCTTGATATTAGTTATTGTCACTGTAACATAAAAATGTGAATGTTATAGAATAAATAAGTCTATTTAACTTTCTAAAGATTCATAATTAACTGAATATATTTATGTACTGTATTTTGAAGCACAATGCTATAATGCTGCAAAAATGAATGCAACAATTATACAATTTAACACAAACCAATTCAACAGCCATACAATGTTTGCACAACTTACAATGTTAACTTTTTGACGAGACGGCATCAGATTGGCATTAAACTGTTGAGGCCATTTCTAGGGCAAAAAAATTGTTATTGCAAGGAATTGCATGATATAGTACAGGGGTTGTCATTGTGTCTATCACATAAAAAACAAAAGCGGTCCAGGTAAATACAGAAAGATAATTATCAGTACATTACATCAACAGAATGAGCTAGCACTAACTGTGATCACAGATTTCCCTGTGGGAGGAAACATAGGGCATGTAGATTTAATTGCTCAACAGCAACAAGAGATATATCTCAATGAATAGGCATTAATGTACAGTAGTATACCTCATTTATTTTATAGCACTTGATTCACACGCTAGAATTTAATATTTTACAATAACAGACATAACACAAAAAATGTTTGACTCTTTCAAGTTGAACCTGGCTTAATCTGAGAATCCATTATCTGTGCCACTGTAGTCTTCTAATTTTCCTTAAGACATGTACTGTGGTTGTAAAACACAACAGTTCAGTGGCTGATGAACATATTGGTTTTGTCACCTTTACATTTAAGTCAGGTTACTATTGACAGGATTGAAAGAGTAAACATTTACTTGTGTTTTAATTTGCTTCTACTTAGTGGTATAGCCTACTGCACTAAGACACATTTTATATTTACAAGGATAATTCAATATCTAAACATAATTAATTCGATAACTCAACAATCACAAATTAAAACGTGTCAATGTCTGAAATGATGGCATCCTTAATATGATGCCAATAGACCATCATCAGTTTCAGTATACATACTACTTATGTAGCCATGCACATCCACTTCTCTCAATTGTCCATATCATTGACTGTATATAAAGATGGACGACATGAGAGTTCCCCAAAAATTAAGCCAAAACATTTTGATTGCGCCCTGGTGGTGGCCTGCAGTATATGTCATAAACCCCTCCCCCTCAATGATATCAGGTAGGACAAGGGCCAAACTAAAAACTCACAGAACACCACAAATAAATTTTTCCCAAAGATGGTTTCTGTTGTTTTAAGTACTTCTTATCACATTGATGTATGTTCAAGTGTTCATTTTTCTTATCAGTTTGGTTTTAGTTATTAGTCATTTGATGCTGTAAAAAGTTTGGGAAACACCATGATTGACAGCTGAGCCCTGCTCGTGTTTGAGTCGAGCAGGTGTATGGGCAGGAAGGGGATACTGCGGCTCCACCGCCCCGAAAACTACTGCGCAGATTCTAAATGATGTCACCAGTGCAAGATGGCAGCACTCGTATCCAGGATATTTTGGCTTCATTTTTGTACAGTGGGAGGAAGTGGAGACGCGTCGTACATCTTTATTTCTGTCAATGGTCCATATCCACTGAGTTGTAGCATCATATTTAAATTTAACGACACACATTTACAGGTATAATGTCTCAAAAAACTGTCACAGCCTTAATTTAAGCAGTTTGTTGACAAAAAACTTGTGCAAATGGTATTTCTGACCAACATATGTGAAAAAGTCTGATTTAATCTTGATGTGTAAACTGAATAAAGAGAGTTTAAAGTCCACTAGAAAGACACTGGCTTGGCTAAGTTAGCCCTGACTCTGGCTTGGTCCACAGCATCCAACATATTTTTGCTGTCCACAGCCAGAGTGTGTGCTGCAGCCAGCATCTGTTTCTTGCACTCCTCCTTCAAAGAGGTGATGGCGTTCTGCTGGGCCAGCCGCATTTTGCTGATCAGCTCCGCCATGTCGTTATTCAGCAGCTTCTGGGTGCCCTCGATCTGCAGGGACGGGATGGAAACTAATTAAATGCACAGTATGTCATTTTTGCTGCTAGGGGGCTTGCAATCAAAACAAAACAAAATATGTAAGTGGAGTAGGATCATGGGAGTTGTCTTCATTGTTAAACAACCACCAATGGGGGAGTTCGCAATTGGCCGGCAAGTCAGACACCCAGCATCTGATTGATCAAAACACTTAACCAAAGCCTCATGGGATTGCCAGTGGACGGCTAACAACCATTCTAACAACAATAGTTCCTGTTTTCAATACAGGAGAATGGATAAATCACAGACAACATTCAGTGTCAGATTCTTCAGTATGAATTTATCTTACAAAGCTTAAAAAAAAGACACTGCAGTTCAAATCTGGATTAAAAAGCTTCTGCAAGGGATACGTTCACACTGCAGCCCTGAGGTAATGGCTCAATGGTTAGCTTCTGGGCTAATAAAGTTACTCAAATGCAATGTACCAGAGATAATTTATATTTATAGCAACTATATGTCATATACACGTCACTAACCCATAGATAAAAGTCTGTCTCTTCAACGCTCTTCAGCTTTCCCAGAAGTAATAGCGAAAGTGAACAAATGAAATGGACTGTCACCTTGAATAAAATTACAGATTTCTCTGGGTTTGAACATTGTTTAAAACATTTGGGATAAGCCTAAAACCACAACTCAACCAAATATATATAAAAGGTCTAGTCGTTTTCAGACATTTTAATGTGTAAATTTTACATATATCTTTGATGGAAGACGTTTTGACATGTCACAGTACGAAAAACACAGGTGTGAATAATAAAATGAATGATGGCTGAGTTCCATTTAGCTGCTTTAGTCTCAGGGTCCTAATATTGTGCATTCAATGTCACACTGTCATAGCTTACTAGGACACTTGTATATAACAGATATACAGTGTGTGCTGGGAAAAGGTTGTCACACATTGTGGGCTGTTCATGTTGTTTTGTCCATACATTTCGTACAAACAGCACAAATAAGGTCCTTTATGTACATTTTATTGACTCCCTGTGGGCATTTCAGCAGGTGTCGTTTACAGTAAGAAAGAAATGCGTTAAATTTAAAATGTGTTTGAACCCTATTTGATAAACTGACAAATATGGTTTTGTAGAAACTGCTCTTATAGGCAAGTTATGAATTTTGACTGTCTCTAGCCAGAAGAGTAATGTCAAGTCATGTCCTCTCTGCTTTCTTTGTGTGAAAGGGACTTTTATCACTTTTCTAGCAGGAACAGCTTGAGGGGGGAAATCAATGCAGAAAGAGAGTAAGGTGATGAAAAAACACAGCAAACAACTTATAAACAATATACTGTACCTCAGTCCTGACAGACTCGTGTAGTGTGGGCAGTATGTCATCCACACTGCGGATCAGATCCCGTAAAGCCATCCCAACAGACTGTGGCCAGAGATCAATGCAGTGAATTAATCAGCTGTATGACTCAAGAGTTTTAAACTGTATTTCATAAACCTTAAATTGAAAAAACAAAAAAACAGATTCGTGCACCTGAACAATGGAGATATACCGCTCCGGTTTCAATTCAGTGATGTCATTCTTGAGTTGGACGACAACTTTGACCAGGCCCATAACGGATTGATACACTTTGTCATCAGAGCGGTCCAGCTCAGCTGTGGGCGCAGGCTACAGAAGAGCGAATAATGTGTTTTAATAATGAAAATCCTCATTACTACACACAAAGCATTTTTTAATTGCGTGAAGACATTAATGTCCTTTCAACTCAAGGGTAATTTTACTTTTACTGGGGTTATCTAAAAATCAATGCTGATATAATTCAATTAAATATTACAGTATAAAAATAAATTGATATAATTACCTGTGCTGTGAGCCGTGGGGGCTTCTCTGGAGGTGCTGCAGGGCAGAAAGATGAACAATGTGACAGACGGGGGAGAGAGAAAAGACAGACGGGGGGAGCGAGGGAGAAGAATAATAGTATTAAAGATTAATCAGAATGAACTGTCACTCTGTGGACTTCTTTTAAGCACTTACCATTCTCTGTTTCAGCTTCAATGGACTAAAAAGAATAAAAGATAAAACTCATGAGGACTTGAAAATACAAGATATTCAACAACTCACAGACAATAATGCACGCAGGTAATCCTAGTAAACAACAGAATTTATAAAAACAGGTACAGAATATATAACAACAGATATAATTTAGATTCTTCCTAAGAAAAGTATACAGAAATACAAAGTTTAAGGGAAAAGTTATCCTTATTTTCATTTTTCTGTGACAATCACCTAATGATTATGATTAAATCTTGCAAATTAGTGGCATTATCTTTCACTAAATGTGACTCCTGTACTTCGGTTGGTGGTTTAATGTTTTATCAAAAGAATGACTTCTGACAACTCCACAGAACAATATGTAGAGCTTCGACATTTAGTTAACATGTGACTAGAGTTCTGATTGTATTGGATTGTTGCAAATAAATTGGCGATGAGCCAGCGCAGGAATGTCGTCACAGACACCGGCTTAAAAACGTTGCAATACTGCGAAATACAGAGATATTTATCTGGTGGTAATCAGCCTAATCAACAATGAATGAACTCCTTTGGCAAAGGTTCGAAGGTAGCGGACATTCGTACATTCATATATATTAAATATTGTAAGAAATATATGTTTTCCAACATACAGTTTTTTGCACTGTCCTTTTACAGTGATCACAAGTTCATTGCACTAAACTGATTTCCAGTTTAAATAACCAGGCTTACTCTATGTTGCTGCAAAAGTTTCACAAAGCTCAAAAACAATGTTTTCGCAGTAGCTGCTCTTAAAATATCATGTCGACTAGACAAACTACTACATGTTGTGTGACATCATGCTGGCTACATTCACTTGTCCAATGGTAACAATAAGAAAACCATCTGGGCTCAAAGGTGAACATGTTTTATAGTGAATTCTTCCTTTAATCTGACTCTGAAATCACAGATTGTACATGTTGACACCTACTGCTGGGTTGACACCTTCCTCTGGTCCCATGGGGTCCTGCAAAAGAACAGGGAGGTTCATTTTATAGAATATGGACGTAGACCCCCTCTTTGGAACTGTTATCAGGGGAACACTAAATTTAAGACAAGCAGGGCGTCGAGAGTGAACGAGTGGGTTGATATTGTTTAACGACGCCTCGTTTAGCGTAGCCTCCAGGGCCACGTTGAATTTGGAAGCGGGGGGACACAGAGACACAGAGAGGGGGTTGACAATAGTTAAAGATGCTCTGCTTCCCACCAGGAGTCTCTCCTCCTTCTCCAGCCACTTTTTATCCTCCATCATCTGCTCCTTCTGCTGTCGGAGAGTGTCCTGCAGCTGGTGCCTCTCCCTCTGCCACAGGCGCTGAGCGTCTTCTCGGCTGTTTGCTTCCACTCGGAGAAACTCGCCCTCCTGGAATCAGAGAAGTATAACACAAGTATGATGGGTTATCAGCACAGACAGTGGCTTAATGCATTAATTTTTAACTTGGGTGTAGACATACACAGACATACACACAGCCGAGTGTTTCTTACCCCCATGCTTCGACGCCGCGGGGACCTGATTGGCACCGCAAGAGTGTTCATGGAGTCGACAGGGGACTGATATTCACATGGGCTGGCCAGGTCAGGTGAGCTGGCACACAAAGCCTCGTTCAGCTGCAGAGATACACACACATCAACTACATAAAGATCTTTCTGAAATAAAGCCTGTCATCTTAGAGGTTACCTGGGTTCACTGCCGTACCTGAATGTGCAGACCAATACTGAGCGTGTTCCCAAAACGTCCTGGTTTCATTCTTGAAGGCTACAGTAAATATTGAAAAAAAGTATGAAAACATGCAAGAGTACATGCACTGAATATGAATAATGTGCCGTTTGTAGCATTCCCACCTTGGGTGGAGGCTCGTTAAAGTTGAACTTGGGGTCGAAAAATTTGGTGGAGCGCGCCCTGTCCCTCTCTCTCTCCACCTCCTGCTCTTTCTCCATCTTGTTGACATCGCTGACATCGAGATTAGACAAGTTATAGCATGTCTTAGTAAAAGAGGTAGATGGGTGGCCTTAATTCAAACATCTCAGTTTATTTTCTGTGCAGTCCTTTTGTCAGACCTCTTTGTTTTTATATTTAAGCGATACCTGATCTTGACCACCAGCTCAGTGAAGTTGGGCCTCTCTCTGGGGTCGTAGGACCAGCAGCGGGTCATGAGCGAGTAGAGGGCAGGAGGGCAGTTGTCCGGCTTGGGCAGCCTGATTCCCTGTTCCAGTTGGTTGATTACGTCTCTGTTCTCAAGCCAGAAAAACGGCTGCTGCCCATAACTCATTATCTCCCACATGCACACAGCTATCAGGCAAGGCAAACACAGAGAGAAGAGGGGGGGAAATCTGAGCACTGAGAGGATGAGAGGAGTCCACGTTTGTAAATCAGTTGATTAGAAAAGACACAATTGGACTGGTTTGCAGCAGACGAACCAGCAGGATGGGGTCATGAGAGCCAACACGATGAAGATTACAATTAAACACAATTTCATTAGGAAGCACTTCAGCATCAATTTAACTGAGCTGCTGCTGTTGGTAATCAAACTATGAATAAACAAAAACAGAGGACCATAAGTTTCACAATTGATTTCATGATTATTTTAACCTTTTTATCCAAACAGCCTAATGCGTGAATCAAAACCCTTTGATTCACACCTCTCAGAGACTCCACACAATAAGTCACAATCAATCTCAGTGTACTACACTTAATAATATGAATATGAATAATAAGGAGCATTAAAGTTGTCATGCCTTGTTCGCTTTTGCCACTCAAGAGTGTCTAAACAAATCATCCATCAAGACAAAGTTTCAAGTTTTGGGCCTCACAACGGAGAAAAGTAAACACACGATGAGCTGGATTTATGATGTTTAATCTGAACTATTTGATTGTGATAGGTTTATTGGTATGAAGTGCACCAGAGAAGACCATCACAGTGCGGTTAAAGACCGAAGACAGGTGATAACAGCTGATAATGTAACTTGATTATTGAAACGTGTGATGAAGAGACCCTGTAGATGCTGTGGTGTCTATGTGGTTTCCCATCATCCATGTTTGCCCCTAAGGAAGACACGAGTCTGTGTGCCGACAGTACTTTGGAAACTGTTTGGAAATCATTTTTACCAAGTACTTGCTTGGGTTCAAGATTACGTCTGCTCTTTCTGTCTCGTGCCCTTAGATGAGCCCCCTTAATATCTTTGCACTGAGCTGTTGTACTGAGTGTCACAAGCTCACCAAACATCCAGACATCACTGGCTGTGGTGAAACGTCTGAAGTTGATGGATTCTGGGGCCATCCACTTGATCGGCAACCGAGTAACAGACGCTGCAAAGAGATGGGAGACGTCGGTATTATGTCATCAACATAAGGAATAAAAAGATGCAGCTGTATTATTTTATGTCCCGTATTTACTAGTCTGTCTATTCTGATAAAGGATATATGTATGATATTTGTTTATACTGTCTTGATGTGATTTAATGTGACAAAATGTGAACTGTATTACAAATTAGGCAATTAGGTGACAGAAAAAAAAAGTGCAACAGTCAAATCAGCTTTTATCTTCCCGAGTGTGTCTCTTACCTTTGTAGTACTCTTCATCCTCGATGTATCTCGACAAACCGAAGTCCCCGAGCTTCACGCAGTCTGGACTGGCGACTAACACGTTCCGAACCGCGATGTCTCTGTGACGAAACACGAGTAAGACAGACAGAGAGGTTCATGTGGGTACTGATGAAAGACGATGAAAGTGTGTTTGTATTTGCAGATTAGCCTGATGTGGATTTTACAACTCAGCTGATAACACGATGGGTTAGAGCAGAGAGACTATAAGGCCTCACTGATTGACCTCAACTGGCCTCTCGACTGCAGCAGAAAATAATACAAAAGGAATGTTTGCATTTTCCACACAGGCAGAAACTAATTTCCTTTGTCAGGGTTTTTTTTCTTCACAGGAGAATCCACGAGTGGCTGCGGCCTGAGTGAAACATGAGTGAAACATGTTTTTCTGTCTCATCACATCAACTTTCTGTAATGCGTCTTTGTTTAAATAAAAAAAAGTTTGCCATTGTCTCTTCGTCATATGACCACGCTTCATATTCAGATGCTGGTTTCGCCTCTTTTAAAAAAAAATAAAAAAATATATATATATATTTTTAGCTACATCTATCAATAGGACGGTCCCTTTTCCTCATCATCCCTGTGGATTACCACTGTGCACTAAATCACAAGAAATTATTTCAAGAACATACTGTTACACCGTGTGATCGGCCCAGAACATTACAGGCTTTTCTTATGACAGTTACAAAGGACCTAATTTATTATATAAAAGGCCTATTACTCTTACAGCTTCAACACAGACGTACTGTACTAACATTTTCACTTCTTACAAAATCAGCATGGGTTAGCTGGTCACAATGACTTAGCAGTGCTGTCACCGTGACAACTTCCCAAGCGAAAAGCTTTGTTACGCTCTAAACGTGAAGCCTTCGATTTGACATGCATTACATACACGTGTACGGTTTCATGTTGCATGCATACGTTACAGTACAGCTCCGTCAATTTACAGACACCTTTTTTTAGCCAGGACAAGAAATTTAAAAGAACATACAGTAAGTTTTGTGTGATAGAATCAGCATAGACACAAGACAAAAGCAGTATCTCCACTTTCTGGACACACAAAAGAAAATGAAATTAGTCTCTCACCTGTGCACCATGTTGACCCCTTCGAGGTAGACGAGAGCTTTGCAGATCTGCAGGCTGAACAGCACCAGGGTTATATTTGTCAGCTTGTTCTGGTTCTGAGTTAGGTAGTTCCCCAGCTGCAGGAATGTCAACATTTACGTGAGACAGGAATTCACTTACAGAGTCTCACTTTCTGTCGCGTGGTGAGGCGCATGAATTTAGCTGCAACGCGGCCAAACATGACTCAGGCCAGAACTGTGCAAGATTTCAGTGGGCTGTAGTCTTTTGTGTGAATCCTCTCAAACTAAAAACAATTATTAACATTAACACTGAATGACAAACCATGAAAATTAAGATTGGCACGAACCTCTCCATGTTGATAGAGCTCCATGACAATCCACACAGGATCCTCCTCGATGATTCCAATCAGTTTGACAATGTGCTGATGGTTGAGGTTCTTCATAATTACTGGCAAATGCATAAAGTTCAATCATTGTTACGGTCATAGCTTTTTTTTAAATCACACTTACTTTATTATTTATTATTTTCTGAACTTGTTTATTTGATTACCTGCTTCACTCATGAACTTCTCCATCACATCAGGTGAACAGTCTTTGCAGGTCTTCACAGCCACATTAATTCTGTCGCCATTCTGTTCAATCAACAACCGAAAAAGACAAGAGAGAAGCTGTAAACGGAAACAAGTAAGGACGTTTCTGCAAACCGCAAATTCTGTAATCTGTGCACACTGGTTGTCTGGTTGTTAAGTGAACATTTTATACTTTCCACCAGTCGATTAGTCGATCGACAGAAAATCAACTTCCTCAACTAGGAAGATACACTTACGTCGTTTTTGTAAACTCCATCGTAGACTTCCCCGAAAAACCCCTCACCAAGGATTCGTCCGAGAACAATGTCACTTCGGTCGATCCCGTACTTAACAACTAAAGAACAAGATTTAAGTTTATGAAAGTTCAAAAAAGTGAGATCCCAGTTATTACTCTGCAAAAGACGTGAACACAAGCTTTCAACGGACCTGATTTCGGCCTTTCATCGAGAATCTCACAATAGATATCAGACCCTGAAAGCACAAAAGACAGAACTTTTTTGTCAATTGGAAAGTTGGAAATGAAGATATGCATTGCGTATATGCATTGAGTCAGCTCACCCATACTGTGTCTCAGCGAGCTGGTGTCTCTGCTGCTCCAGAGAAAAGACAGAATGAGAGAAAGCCTCGGTCATAAATTTATGGCTCCTCACAGTGCTGACAGAATGATCAAACAAAACATATTTTCTCATCAATAACTCTAACTTTTAATTTCACATTACAACCACAAAGGGGATGAGTAGAGCGTGGACTCAGCAGCTAAACTGAAGCTGAGAGAGAGAGCGAATCATTCAAACTCACCCTGTAGGAATATCAGGTAGGGAACTTCGTGCATTGACATCTAGGACATAAATGAGTTATGATAATTACAAGTGAGGTGAGAAGTGCAGCTTTTAAGGCATCCAACTATGCTCCATTCTTAAAAACAAGGTAACCATGCCCTTTATTGTAAGGGAGTATCCGAGCTGTACATACCTTTATTTGGTCTGTAGATAACAGTGTCATCCGTGTCATTTTCCAAGCGGCAGTACCCGTCAATAAGGTCCATCATGTTCTCTGCCACAGGGACTGTGGCCACATTGATGGAGAGGCGCTACAAGAAAGAAAGAAAAAAAAAAAGGGCACGGCAATGTAAGCACATGTACATGGGTCAAATTTCCTGTGCAAACACTCTCTAGAGTAAACATACTCACTAATTCCCGCTATTCTGATTCTGCATAAATATTGTATCATAGTGTTGTTGTGGTACTTACTTGTCTGGCCCCCACTATTTCGAGGTTAATGAGAGCCTTGCCGTCGCTCTGTGATAAGCATTGTATTTTCTTGATCTGTTTGAAGTCAGCTAGAAAAACAGGCTGAGGCACAAAAAATTAGTTCATAAGTTCAATGACGAGCTGTTTCCCATATATAATGCTGTAGCATCCACTGATGTGAACCAGTTTTTTTATATCTAGACTTGAAAACTCGAGTTTATTCATTCGTTTTGGTCTATATGGAGACATGAAAGCAGTCACTGGGCTGGAACTGGCCTAGACAGATTACATATAGCACAAATAACAGCAGCCATTAGGGCAAGAAATAGTAGGTTCTGTTCCATTCAGGTCAAATAGAGTCAATGTGCTGCTCTTGTACATGTTGTCTCACTACATAGGCTCTGCCACAAAAAATGGAACAGAACCTTAATAAGTTTTATTCATTACACCTGCGTTTCTCTGCGGTTTCATGTCAATATGGCTGCCGTGAAAAAGGTCTAATAATACCAAAATTTTTAACATGCTCACCGCTGAATTCTTCTGCGTGCGTTGGCGAATTCCCCTCCCACCGATGACCAGCTCCACTGACAGACTCCAACCTTGCTGTTGACAAGTTACAGCGCTTCAATGTCTGTGAGCAAAAGAAGCTTCGGAGCTCCCAACGCTTATAACTGTGACTATCACAGGATTTAGGCGAAGAGCTGTTGCTCTGCACTGTTGTTACTCACCACTAGTTCACACGGGAAAACCTCTTCATCATAACTGACGAAATCTTTGAGGGTCTCAAAAAACTTGACCATACAGTCGTCCTCCTTGAGTGTTGCATACTGTTGAAACGTTTGCTGGATCAACTTCCGGAGCTGCTTTGACTGGATCACAAACAGGGAAATTTTACACTCTGATGACGGTCTGAGTAGTAACTAAGGATAATAAATGTGTGCTTGTCCAGTCATTAAGAATTGAAATCATGATTTGGATAGTTTACCTTCATGCTGTTAATCAGCTGTTGAGGAAAGAAAAGGTCCAGGCCCACTTCTTTTCTTCATTTGTAAAGCAAATTTCAGAAAAAAAAAAAAAAAGATGAGAACCATGCTAGATTAAAGCATCACATGGTCGTCAAGCTGCTAAAAGGCATTTCTAACACTATCCAGTGGGGCCAAAGACCCAGATTAACTCACTATCAACTTCTAAAGAGTAAAGTCAGCGTCCGAGAGAAGTTATGTCACCATAATTACAAGATTAAGTGAAAATAAAAACTTACTCTAGCAGCTCAAAGTTGGACTTTTTCTCTAGACCTTTTGCATTCATGTCTTTGTAGAACCTCCTGTAAAAAAAAAAAAAGTAAAACATCTCAGCAAATTGTAATAAATTCTATACAAACAAACCCTCTTGAAAGTAAACTAGAATTCAAGCCCTTACTACTGCATTCGCTAAAACAAAAAGTTTTGACCAGGGAGAGCAAAAGAATGTGAGGAATGCAATGACGCACCTGATCTCCAAACAGCCGAGCTGCAGCGCCATCCCGTCACTGACCTTGCTGGCATGATACTGCATGTAATCACTGCGCACCTGTCATGAAATCAAACAGAGAAATCAGACACGTCATTTTAAATTACAGCAACACTCGACTATTACACAATTCCCCCACTTCCCATCACATTTCATGCTTGCCTGCGTACTGATGATTGACTATAGTTAAAAATTTAGTTCAAGATAATCACCACAAAAATAGCCTATAATAGCCCTGAAAGTTGTATAATTATTATTAAGCCTTTCTGCAGAATCGAATGGTTTCCAGCAGCCTGGTAGCAAATATTTGTTTCTGTTTAATTATTAGTTTTTTTAGATTTGTTTGAAATAAAAGGAGGAGCCACCAACATGAACCTCATCAACAGAACCTGTCAAAGAATAAGACTTTCTATTGGTGAACATCCACTGACAGAATGTGAAAACAAGAAGTGAATTCTAGCAGCCAAAAAGGTACCAATAAAATGAACTGTAGCTTGTTACCTGTTGGTAGAAATACAGTAACGTAGATCTGTCATCTTTGAATTTCTCCAGGAAATTGACAGGAACGTATCTGATACGAAGATCATACCTGCATTCAAAGAAGAAAACACATAAACCACGCTAGTTTGTCAAATGCTTTAATGCTTTAACAACTAAAAACATCAATCTGTACCTCCACTCAGCTTCCACATGATGGCTCTCGTAGCGTTGTTCCACCTCTCCGACAGTCAGGTCTGGATGCAGCCAGTGAAGTTTTTCAGACTTCAGGTGCTTCAGCAGGAGGCCGTAGCATCCAACGTGTTCGATGTTCGGCCCCAGTCGACCGCTGACCAGAATCGAACGAATAATAGCCTGATGGACACAGAACCAGACGTTTATTATTCCAAAGAAATGTGTCAAGATGTTTTAGTCATCCTTACATTTTTAGTTATCCTGTACTGCACTTGATATTTGCTTACATGCAGCGGCTAACAAATTAGGTCTAAAATTTTTTG
The DNA here is from genome assembly GCA_037974645.1 of Hollardia meadi. Lineage (NCBI taxonomy): Eukaryota > Metazoa > Chordata > Actinopteri > Tetraodontiformes > Triacanthodidae > Hollardia > Hollardia meadi. The sequence goes on from JBBPCS010000238.1 coordinate 6,599,472, forward strand.
ACTGTGGCTGTGAAAATAAAATTATATGTCTACTTATAAAGGATATATTATATTTTCTGTATGTTAAAGAGGCCAAATAAAATTGATTTCTGGCTCAAATACAAAAAAAACACCTTGAACCTTGACAGGACTCCTCCTCCTCATCTAAACCAAGACTTCCCTCTTTATTACAGTCTTCAGACACATTAAAAAGAAAAAGACCCTCACCCTAATTTGCCAGGAGCTGTCACATTTAACCAGCTTGAAGTTCTTGCCCAGGTTGTTGTTGGTGCAGAAGCACACTTTGAGGATCTTGACGGCCCCTCCTTCCCCAGTGAACTGCGATTCGGGGCTGGACTCTACGGCACTTTGTCTTGGACTGGGCACCTTCCAGGACAAGGTGTCACCGGACATCACCTCATACATCCTCACGGCTAGGATGGCACCATCATATCCACATCATCCTTTTGACAGAGGGGAAAAAAAGACTATAATTAAGATTTTAAATTAGTAGTGAAACGTCACTTTTACCCTGATGATACACTAATATGTCTACCAATAAGTAGACAAACAGCAACAAGGAAGAGGGCAGCCTGTTTTATATAACAAAGTGGTTTTTGGAGGCCCTGAAAAGCAAAAATGAGACTGCATATATTGGCTCAAAGTGTGTCATGACAATACTGTGTCTTTAACAAAAGAGTACGCACTGTTCTGTGACTTCTCTCATCATAGTACTACAGTCATTCAACGCTTCGCATTGATGCTGTGATCCTGTGCCATGTGGTGTTAATGACTCACATCATTTGACTCTCAGATCTACTCATTACATTCCTTCCCAGCCTTGATTTCAAGTGAGGGCCTGTGATTCATAAAGCAAAGATTGTGACAGTGTAGAGACTTGTATCATCTATATCAATGAGGGAAAACTCCGATGGCTAATCTCCCATAGCTGTTCCAAATGCAATGTGGAAGACCTGTCCACAGGCTAAACAAGAAAATGCTGTAAACACAAACAACCAAGCAACAGCGAATAACAGAGCGATTACTAACCAACCCATGAAGTAACTTTGAATGGTTATGCAACTTGTGCTGATTCATCCTAGATACAAGAATCTGAGATGAAAAACTCCAAACGTAGCAGGGAAACAGTGTGTCTCTCCTTAAAGCAAGGATTTGACATCTTATTCTTCCACATAGCCATTGCCAAAAATTTCTATGAGAAAATTGATACCACTCTCATAGCTGTCCTGAGTCATGTTATATCTTGTTTGCTTAAAATGAAAAATTCTTGGCCAGGTGCATTGAATTCCTGGAGTTACCGTTAAGTTGTTTTTACACAAATAGTCAAAATAGTGCAAATAGTTGGATTTTGTTTCCTTTGGACAGAGAATTGACATAAATAAAGATGGATGATGCATCTCCACTTCCACTGTAGAAAAATGAAGCCAAATTATCCAGGATGCGAGCACTGCCATCTTGCACCATCTTAGTGACATAATTTGGAGCCAGTCTGCGCAGTAGCGACCGGGCAGCAGAGTCGTCTTATCGAGTTCCCGCCCATACACCCGCCCACCCAATGGCAAGCAGGGTTCAGCTGTCAATCATGATGTTTCACCCCGTTTTTATAGCATCAAATAACTAATTAAAACCAAACTGATCAAAAAAACACTTGAACATAAATCAGCGTGATAAGAACTACCTTAAACGACAGAAACCATCTTTGGGAAAAATTTATTTAAGGTGTACTTTGAGTTTTTAGTTTGGCCCTTGTCCTACCTGATATCATTGAGGGGGAGGGGTTTATGACCTATAATGCAGCCCACCACCAGGGAGCTGCAGTATAGGTCATATACTGGCTTCACTTTTGGGGAGCTCTAATGTCATCCATTTTTATATACAGTCAATGGGACAGAGCCAGGCTAGCTGTTTCCCCTGTTTCCATTCTTTGTGCTAAGCTATGCTAACCACCACCTGGCTCCAACTTTATATTTAGCATACACACACAAAAGTTATCAATTTCCCATCTAAATCTTGGCAGACAAATAAGTGTATTTCCCAAAATGTCAATGTCGCTTCCTTTAAGACATGAAATACTTCCCAGCAACCACTTGGCTTTAAACAAACACCGTTACTGGAGATCGGGGGGAAAAAATGCAGCCACAACCACAAGTACACAACTGAAAACAGTCAAGTGAAACCTTTTCACTGTGTAAAGAAACTGAACATGTGTACACACTTTGAATTAACTTTAAGTTTACATCGGACCTTGAAAAGGGCAACAACAAGTTACTGATGCATCAAATAAAAACCTCCAAATAAAAAATACACCCAGAGCAGCTCTCACCAAACATCAGTTGATCTCCACTCCTCACATTAATATCCTGCTCTGTCAATCAAAGCATCTGGGGGCATGTTGACTCAGCAAAAAGAGCAAGAGTGAGAGAAATACTTGAAAACAGCCTTCACAACACACCTAGCTGATAAGATAGAGATTCTGCCAGTTACCCACCTCACTATAGTGTCCGTCAGAAGAGAGCCTTTTGCCTGTCACTAAGTGTTTCCTCATAAATGAAGCTCCATGCTGTTAGTCTGCTGAGCTGAGTTAGTTTCTCTCGGGGCTTTCTGCCACCGTTGAACGGAGTTGTGTTTTGTTAGCCTGAGGCCATGAATTCCCCAGCAGGGCTGTGTGGGTGTGTTTGTGTGTGTGTGTGTGTGTGTGTGCGCGCGCTTGTACTGAAAAAGAGAGAAAAAAGGGAAAGAGAGAGAGAAGATGAGTGCGCAGCATGGCCGGCAAGTTGGACCATCACCTGGGTGTGGGAGGCCTGACAAGAGGGGATTGATGAGGCAGAGGGTGAAGTTTATGAGTACTTTGAAGAAAAAAACAAAACACCCATGGATTACAGTGTGTGGGGCTATGGATACACAAATACATTCCATAGCTCATGTGGAAGACACACTGAGTAAACCTAGTGACATATATACATTACAGATTGCTACAAACACTCGGACATCATTGTGAAATTTGCTGCACAAAAATAGTTGCCCATAAAAGGCTTATCACATAAACAGATAGAAAAGGGTTTTTTAGGTGAAATAAGAAGTCTGAGTCATGAATGACACGATAAGTAGCAGCATTTGTGGTGAAGCTCTGGGCACGTTTTCTCTGTCACTGTGACCTGTAGTTTTCAGGTATCAAGTGTGTGAGACTTGATTTTTGTAGATTCCAGTCACTAACACTTAAACACTAAAAGCAGAAACAATGAGGTATAGACACACAGAAGGACTGGGCCTTTTCACAGCAGACATTTCATTTTGTCACGGCAGTAAAGGCACAGATGATTGTAGTGGTGCAAAAGTAACTAAGTGTATTTACTCAAGTGCTGCACTTAAGTACAATTTTGAAGTAGTTGTACTGAAAAGTTACGTATGATAGTTCCTGACTCAATTCTATATGGGCTGCAGACTATTGGTTTATGAACTAGATCCTAATGGATGCAGATGTAGTTTCTGTTTTCTTTGGATTTGTGTACTGTGGCTATTACTTGGGGGGGGGGGTGTTTTGTTTTTTTCTTCTTTGTGTATGCGTGGGATGTCTCCTCGATTATATTATACAGTATGCCGTTATGTGGGGCCTATTTATGGTTGGATGTAGTTTATGTTTATGTTTAGACAATTTTGAGATATTGTGCAGTTAGATGATGGTGTGCTGACAGAATATTCGGTCTGTTGTTACATAACGAGCCTGAATAATAATGGGTCGTGTAAATGACTGGACATTAAAATAAGACATTCATTCATTGTACTTAAGTAGTTCCATTTTCTGCTACTTTATATTTTCACTCCATTACAATTCAGAGGCAAATATTGTACTTTTTTCTGCATATTTGGTATCTTTAGTTACTAGTTATTTTGAAGATTTGGTGTAATAATACATTATATAATCAACAAATGAAGTAAGATGTGTTATAGATTAAAATAAAACTTTATTGTTCGCAGAGGGAAAAATATGAAATATGCCATTCAGCATAATGCAAACTTGTACGTTTGGTACTTAAAGTATATTTTGATGCAAAGGTGAAAAATTTAAATGCATGACTTTTACTTGTAACAGAGTATTTCAGATCTTTTACTGATCTCAGAACTTCGTCCACCTTTGATTACATCAACTTTAACAATAGCTCTGCTCCATTCAGTGTCCCAGGAAGCTTCTCCAGCGAGCCAGCATGCCCAATACCAAACCCTGGAACTGGCTCAGCTAAATGGAATACAGCCATCATGTTATTAGTTACATCTGTGATTTTCCTGCTTTGACATGTCAAAATGTCTGCTGAGGAAGGGGTTTATACTGACCACAGTGAGTCATAATGTGTCAACAACAAACAATAAGTCAAATTAAATCAAATTTATGGGTAACTATTTTGTTCATTAATCACTTGTTTAAATCAAATGTGAAGCACGTCTGAATTTCATTTTTATTGTGAGGATTTGCTGTTTTTCTTTGTCTAATGTGATTCTACTAATATCGTACAAAACAAGCATTTTGAAGATACTTCTTGGAATTGTGATGGCATTTTTAACTATTTTCTGATGCATTGTAGACCAAACAATTACTGGCAATCAATTACATGACAATATTTGCAGGCCAACATTAAATTCCCGTTTAATATCTAGATTCGGATATTTACAGATATAAATCACATTATGATTGTTTTTATTTCCTAAAGGAAGAAAAAAAAGAATTGTTTTGGAATTGATACCAAAACCCAAATATCATATTGGTACTAGTATTGAAAATGTCCAAATAATCTTGGATTCAATGTGGTCATTTCACTTAATTTAACTGTTCAAATCCACAACACTGAACTCATTGGGGTAAATTGAGCTTTTCAGCACAGTCTCCCTATTACAAGCAGACGGAGCCCTCACAAAAAGTAAACAAATATTAAAGAGTCTTTAACATGAAGTCTAGTTCTTTTTAAACAGTTCTCTATATTTTTTCTAAGTGAACAAAAGTGACACCTTCAAAGCTCACAGCGCTGCTTCCTCTCTCACACACTGTCATGCTGGCACTTGAGTTGTTATGGTAACTGTGTAAATGTTCCCAGGGGAGATTTTTTTAAAAATCACAAACTGAGACCAAGGTGGCGGGAACAAACTCTGTCAACACACAACAAACGCTGCTACGGGACGATAAATAGTCATTTTCAATGCCCAAACATTTACCGTATGGAGTTATTCCTGCACACCGCTGCTGCCATTCTCATGTTTCAGAACCGTTGTGCTCTGTTAGAAATGTGCAGCGTCTACTGGAGAGATGTCAGGGGGTGAACGACAGGGATTGATTCAGGGTGACGGATTGTGACAAATGAGAATGAAATTCCACAGCAACCGGAGGAGAAGCAGCAAACTTCAACAAGGCAGCACTTGAGAGAAAGAACAGGCGATCTAGAAAGGCTGGAGTCATTTTGCACTGCAGTGCGTCTTAGAAAAATCAGTCTCACCGCACATAGCTGGGGAAATGTGTGAAAAAATGTTAACCATAGACTGATTTATTTGTTCGCTCATCATGTGGTTTGAGCTCTTGCCTGAAACATAACTTTTTTCCCCCCATTATTTATATTATTTGTTTTACATAATGACAATCTGATTAATGTTCCACTGTGTATCCAATATGCAAACTAGCCCCGGAATAACTGTTCATGTCCCTGCTGCTTTGCTATTTCACTGAGCTGCTGTTAATTATATTCAGTCCACTCACAATGTTTTCCGACTGGAGACAGACCGGATAAATCTGCCAGGCTGATATACCATCTGATATTAGCTTACTGCAAGTATCAGTATCGGTGTACATGTCTAGAGCTGCAATGATTCCTATTAATAGGAATGGGAGTTTTTTTCTTTATTCCTGAAAATTGTCGTTGGAATTAGCTTCTTTTAAAAAAAAATCTGTTTCATATGTGTCACTGGGTTTCTGGAATATTGTGATGAACATTTTTCACTATTAATAAAAAACAACAACAACAACTTTGCAGATAAATAGTTACATTGTACAGTTAGTTGCAGCCCTAGATACCAGCCGATGAGTAACAAAAAGGCAAACAAGGTTTGAGGTCAATTAGAAACAGTGCCATTGTTACATAATTCGTACACCAGAGAGCAATGACAGGTTGACTTTTCGACTGCGAAATGTCACACTTTGTTTACATCTTTAAAAAAATGTTAAGGGATCTGATTCTGACTGATATTTGTTCATGTTATGTGTTTATGTAAAAACTGTCTATAAGCAGATATATTGTTATTGGACTTTGTAAACTCCCAAATATTGGTCTCCTACACAGGTTGACTGTCTATGTGCTATCTAAGCATAGTGGTGCAATAGAAGACGCACTGTCCTGATCAGAATCTGTCATGACATGCACTCCTGCCACTATTAATACCCGTTCCATCTATAAGTGTCATCAGATGGTGTTTGTGGGTAACAACATTATTTAACATACTCTCAGAAATCATATCATGCTACAATATGTGGGTTTGTTTTTTTTAACCAGACTGCATTTGCTCTTCAAAAGCAATTTAAAAACAGGATGTTTTTTTTTTTAAAGATAAAAATGCTTCTATAACTGGTATATCCACTGGAAATCTGGGCAGTGTTGCTACATCACACACTTCTTGTCTTATGAAAATACGCTTTAAATTGTGCAGTGGTTATATATTATAGAGCCTCTTGTAGGTGCTTGTCAACACAGGCAGGTATTCAGACAGGCCTGCTCTCCAAACAGAGTCGTGCTGAGGGTCTGCATATGGCAACGTCATGACCCCAGGCACTGGAATGTGGCTGGCTGCTTCTCCACCTGCACAGACTTGCTTCGATAACGAACAAACTTCTCTCTCTGTCTCTCTGGGAGAAAATGGCTATTTGTACTTCGCCACCAGTTCATTACCTTGAAAGCACAATGATTCATGCTTTAAAGTCAAGTTTCACATTTTGCATGGTCCCACCAAAAAAAGAGAAAGAAAATCTTTTAAAATGGAAAAAAAAACAAAACACGTCGTTTAGAACCAGTTTAACACACACATACCAAAAAAAAGTACTTTTAAGCTCATGTAATGGTTTAAATGCAGGTCTGTCTCTTTATAACCTCTATAAATGTGGGCCTGTTGCAAGCACTGGTTGTAATGACTTATTGAGCTCACCTGAGCAGAAGCTGGAAATCCATTAGCTGAAACAAACATAAACAAACATTGATATTTGTTTTGTCTTACCTGATTCTGATTGGATTCCTCTAAGAATGAAAGCTTGACAGAACGTGTTATTCCTCACGGAGAGGCCTGACAGTCCGTCTCGCACACTGTAGTCGAGCAGCAGTTGGCAGGTGGCCACTCCCTCACCTATGCAACACTGCAGGAAGGTGAGCCCACTTCCTTATTCCATGAATCTCAAGGATTATGACGGATTGCCTGGATTTTTTCCCCCTCCCAAAGTAACTGTTTAGGTAGTAATGACGACTTAATATACTGAAAGGTTGCTTTGCTTTTCTATATTTAAGGAATGTGGACCTTTTGTGCGCAATTCATTTGATCTTTCATCTGTACCTTTCTTTACAATTTTCACTTTATTTTCAGTCGCTTTCATTAAAAAAAAAAAAAAGTTATAATAATGTAATTATACCGTCTGAACAGCAGATGGCGCAACAAGCTAGAAAAAATAATCAGAATTTAATGAGCACAACCTTGTTTAAACTGCGTTACAGTTATGTTCATGTAAATTGAATAAAACTTTATTCAGAGACCAGATGACATTACATGACGGACAGTCGTTCACATACAGATACAGTTATAATGGCCGAGCAAGCTCCAGGCTGTCTCAAGAGATCTAACAAAAGTGGTGTTAAACAACGTGAAGTTTGTTTTTTTGGGTTATAGAATTTGCTGGTATGGTTGTTACAGGTTGACGATATCTAAGATATAACTTTGAAACTGTCCTTTCCTACACCAAGCAGCACAAATGTATAGGCCTAATTTTGTTAATTTTTTTTTTTTTTTTTTACAAAAAAAGAATATTTTCTTGTTAACAATATTCGCAAAACAAAGACTGACGCAAACAGAAACAAAACAGTAGTTGTTATTAGTTCGTGTCAGATTGATTATTACACTTTATCTCAATCAGAGGCTGTGTTTAGAAAAGTTTGAATTTTTAGCATCTTTGGAACAGAACCAGCAGCTACATTTGAAGTAACAATAGTAAAAGCAGTTGCTCCTGTGAATGTGATATTATTTTATTATTGTTTTGTTTTTTTAATCACTGATTTGTGTAATGTGTAGACAGCAATTAAATGTTGTAGCTGACTGAGGTTGAACTAATTTAATTGTTTTATATCCTGTTGTTTAGTTTAACCTGCAGCAATGCATCCTATTTTGTTTTTTTGTTGTTGTTTTTTGCTGATAATATCTTTAGTCAGTAAAATTATAATCTGCAGAATCCAGTGGAGTAGGGTTAGGAAATTGGCACAAATGAAAACACTGAAGTGAAGTACAAGTACTTGAGTAAATCTACTTAGTTACTTTCTACCATATAAGCTGGACTTTTGTAGCTGAAATACAACATATTTTTCAATAAACATGCAGCCTTTATTTTCAGCCACAGATAGCAAGAAACATATCATGTCCTTCCTTTCCCTTGTTGTTGTGTCCAGCGCTGCTTTCTGTGCCGGAGGGTTTGGAATATCTGTGTGGAACAGTGACAGCTGTGAGGGAGTTCAAGTCTGGGTCAGAACTCGGCCAAACCACACCCACCCACCATCCAGCAGAGCACAGCAGTGTCAAGGGCAAGAATCCGCAACAGGTGCCTGTCAAGCTCGGATTTGTATGCATTCGGACAGTAGCGGGCCCGGGCCCTGCAGGGGTGAGCTTTAACAGAAACAATGCTTTCGCTGTTCACTGGGCTCTATGTGACCATTAACACTTACTTTTTGAGACCCTGCCTGCACTGAAACTCCTAAATCATCACCATCACCTCCCCCCTCCTCCTCCTCCTGAATGTGTGCCACCTCCCTGTATGGAGCTGTGCCAGCATTTAGAAACAGAAACTTGGGGCACACAGGTGGCTTTGTGGCATGCTCGTGCAGAGTCTCTTCTCCCGGGAGTCTGAGGTTGAGGGAAAAGTATCAGATATGTTGTGGCAGCAAAGGAGCTAATAGATTCCCCTCTGTCATTGTGGGTACATAACATGATGATGGTGACATGAAGGCAGTTATGTTTTGTCTGATGTTTTTGTTCTTCAAGTTAATGTTTTACTTCAGCTTTAACTTTTATAGCTGAAATGACAAGCAAACATAAACTTGAAAGGACATGTTAAGAAAAATTGTTAAGTCTAAGTACATTAAATATCATTAAGCAGAATTTTCGTGCATGTGGTAACTGGTTGCACTGGAGCTCATTTTAATAATTTTATAAAGTGTTTTTAATCTATGAGAATGCATTATATATTAAGTACCCTAGTATTGTTTGATTGTTCTAGATTTTTGCTTTATTTTCATAGTACTTTCTTTTGCATTTAGTTTAATTATTTTCTTTTTTAGCATATTTAATTTTTGCATAATCAGTATACTGTAAATCCAGCATGCACCTGGGTGGACCAATATTTTACTTTTTTGATTTTTTGATTTTTTCCAGAGATGCATACAGGAACCATAATTTTGTTGTTTTTTGCTTGCTTGTTTCTTGAGAAATGAGCCATAAGAAACACAGAAACGCATCACATGCCCATGGTGCAACATTGGTCCTTTAATTCTAAGTTTGAATTAAGTTTGATTTAGATTTTTTGACAAATAATCACAGATACACATAAGATGATCTTACTGTAAATGTATGTAAAATCTAGATACTGTAAAGTAACTAGTATGTGTAGCTGTAAAAATAAGTGATAGTGGTATAAAGGGTACAATGTTTCCCTCTGAAATCTGGTGGATTGGAACTATAAAATAGCATCAAAAGGAAATTCTTAAGTAGAGTAAAAGGGCTCAAAATACACATCAGTGCTCATTGATGTGTTTTTCACATCAATGAAACTACAGCACAAAGAAATAAGAATTATCAGGCTTCATACACAGACAATGTTTGTTATTGTGATGAATTAATTGTGACATTGTTCTTTTCATGGGGTTCACTGACAATAAGAAAAACATAGAATGAGTGTTACATATATTATGAGGAATATTACTGGCTTTTTATGAGTCATTCATTAAGGTAAAAGCAGCATTTTAATGTGGAACTTGTATCTACATAATATTTGGAAGCACATTACATCATATCTCACAAGCTCTCAGTTAAATGCTGTGGAACATAAAGTACAAAATTTCCCCTCTGAAAGTCAAGTACCTCACAACTGTTTTTAGGTCTAATACTTGAGTGAAAGTAAGTTATTAGTTCCCATGCATGTCCACCGCTGCTCAAGTGTGGGTTGCTTGTCAAGATTTGTCCTTGATGCAGAGCTCTGATAATGTCATGTTGTGTGTTTGTTTTTTTTGCCTTGTTACTGTGCTTCGGTAGCAGTTCTGTCTCCATCCACAAGAGGTTTCATAACACAAATTATCTGAAGATGCATAAAATATGGATTGTCATGTTCAAAAACCTCAATGAGTGTGTATATTGTACCAGCATGACACTTTTACCCAGAACATCTGAAGGTGTTTGACGACCAAAAGAGCAAATATTGTTATTCAAACCTGCCAGGGGCATCATTTTTGACTTGCCCCTATTTTTAGAGGCTGCTCTTTTATGAGGGATGAAGTGTTATAAAAGCTCTGATGACTCCCACTCCTGTCCAAGCATCCCACCCTAATGACCAAAGACCCCACCCTGAAAGCTTGCTGTGCAAATGGTTGGCATGCTTTGATCTTATAGGTCTGCCCCCCCCCCCTCGTCCTCCTCCTCCTCCACCTGGCTCGTTATAGAAATCTGTCTGTTTAATAATGTCTGGAATATTTATCTTTCCCCTGATGGTCATTAAGTCCACATTCTTCTAGCGGTGACCTCTGAGGTCAGAGAGCTGTTGACATCACATCTCTGAGTAATGGTTAGCCACGACTTCTCCCTGTTTTTCTATTTGTTCACCTTTTGACTCAGGGGAACAGGCACCTGCGAAACAAAGAGATCGGACACCAGAACACTGGAGGAGAAGCAGGGGAGTTATTTGGTTTGGGTAGCAGGTGTGTCAGTCTCTAGCGTTTCTGTGTGCAAGTGTGGGGGTGGTGACTGAATCCCATCCAAACTCAGCGGGAGTCCACAGTGTTCACCGAGGTGTGAAGTGGCCCGGGCCAGGAGTGGATAATAAACCTGGTCTGCATTACAATAGAGGTGAGAAGCAGCAGGGGCCCCACATTAAAGCTCAGCAAACAAGACAAAATGCACAAGAATATCCCGTGTGTATTCTTAAGGAGGTATTTTCGAATAGAGACCTGCTGTTTGAAATGATATACAATTAAGCCTCCTGGAAGAAAGAGTAAAGGTCAAAGTGGTGCTTAAATGGGTCCCGTAGTAAAAGCATCAAGAACAGCAGGTCATTAAAGACAGGTTAGACTGGTCAACAACACAGAGGAGATAGCATCACAAAAGACTATTTAAAATTTCACATGGACCTTTCAAATGTTGTGGAAAATGAGTCTTAAATGATAGGCCTTTGTAGTTAACTTGGCTCATTCTTTTACATTTCTGTTGAGCAGGCGAAATGCTAAATTAAAGTGTCTCAGTTGTTTCAAAATTACACAAGTGAATAGAAAAGAACTGATTGTTTTCACTGAAACAAAATGTGATTTAGGTGATTAAGAAAAGATGAAGAGATAGATAAACTTTAGAAAGATAGAAAGATAAAATTTATTGATCCCATGCAAAGAAATTGAAAAAGACACTATGAGCATCTACAATACACAAAATGAAGTGCGAAAAAAACAACTAAAAAGGTACTACACATTATATACACTGTAGTAGCCTATACTGAGACAAAAAAAAGTCGAATAAAGTGAGGAGATAAGGAAGTGGCAATAAAAACTAGCTGATTGTGAGGGGGATGGATTACAAAGAGTTGAAAAAAATAGAATGTGAGAAAATTCTCACAGTACATATTGTATCAACAAGATAAAACAATTATGTAACAGCAAAATAAAGACATGACAGGACATTAAACGTAAATGTCCTCAGTGCTGCAACTGCAAATGTCACTAATGAGAGCGCTGAGAGGGAACCAAAACAGTGAAAAAAAAAGAAAAACAAAGCGACACCTTTTAGCTTAAGTTGAGACTGTGTACGAACCATTGCTTCCAGTAAGGTATAAAACATGGCACAGCTCCATAGACATGATGTGAATGGGCCGCTGACTTTGTTGACCCGTAAGATTTTTGTGGGATTCCCCAAATGAGGTTTAAATTCCAGGTCACACACCTGTTATAAATGCCTGAATATGAAGTTATTTTTGGTGTGGGCGACTTTAAACTTTCTGGTTGCGCAGAGTCACCGCCCTTTTCAGATCTTTATTTTACTTTCCAGTGATACCACAAGGCCGGTGGTTGGTGGAGTGATGCAAGTTCACGGACTGTAACAGAAATAACTGAATGCACAAGCGCTTTATTGTGAAACTGCATAGGCTTCTTTTTTTTCTTTTTTTTTTTTACAAAAGAACCCGAGAAGCTCTTCATTTCCAATTAGACACGAGATGTGTTAAGATGAGATGACACATTTACCTGTCACCCCCATTCTCCTTTGACATGATCGAAATGAGGTATTTGAGGGATGTCATCCACAGTGGGTATATTCGGAGGAGTGTTGGGACACGTACAAAGGGCAGTGATGGCATGGCTAGCATGCCTTGCTGGGTTTAACGAGCGTCAGCTGCAGAGGGCATCAGATAGTGTAATAACATTACAAGAGGTCAACCCTCGGAGTGGTCTACTGAGACACACGATGAAGACAAGAGCAGTGGCCTGGTGGGTGGTGGGGGGGTTGCACCAGCACCAAATTGCACTTTGCACAGAAGGCCTAATAACTTACTATAAAGTATATTTCAGATGAAAAATACACACTGAGGGGGGAAATTATTCCTCTATTAGATAATCAGCAGTATAGTGATGACAGGAAATGAAAGAAGAGAGAAATGAGGACTGACATGCAACAGAGGTCCCTGGCTGGACACAATCAGGGATGCAGCGGCTCATAGTCAGTGCCCTAAATCTGTAATAAAAGAATACGGGCAAGTTGCATGGACAACGACTCAAAAGCGACATTAAAGTGTGAAACCTTTAAACCAGGACTATCTGTATGGCTAAATATCAGTCAGATCTATTAGCAATTCCCGTGAGAGCGGCAAACCTCTGGAAAACTGCACCTGTAAATCAAGAACTGCACTTCATGCAATATTTTTTTAAATCAAACTTACGGTTAAAATCTACAATATGTATCTTAGAATGATCTCAAGTTTTCATGAATCGACTTTCTCTCGTTAGTAGTTTTATACTTTTTTGATTATGTAGTTTAATGTTGTTAAAACCAAGCATTACTCTAATTTTTCCATTTTTTTTGCAACTTGACTACCATAATCTGTAAACTCCTTTGTTTGTTTTTTTTGTTAGCAGAAAACACTGATTGTAATTGTATCCCCGCTAACTGAGGCAAATAGCATTTAAGTGTCATTGAAGGAGGGTGTACTTCTTGTCAGCTTAAAGGCGTGAGAGAGGGAGCACAGACAAACAGCCACTCGTGCTCCCATTGAAAACGCACCCTCATACACGCCTGCGTGCGCACAAACAGACACACACACACACACAAACATCCTCCCTCGCACACATAGGAGAACAGAGGGGGGAGGGGCAAAGATAGGATGATGTCACCTCTGTAGACAGCTAAGCCGAGGCTTGAGATAATGGTGACATTGCAGGGAAGGTGATGTCATTCTTCCACTGCTACCTCCCCTCCTCCCTTTCTCTCCCCTCCTGTCCTCCCTCCTCTCCTCTCCTCATCGTCAGTGCAGGTGGCTGGCCAGGCTCTTTCAATCACAGTGCGGAAGAATTAGCTTTTGAATAGGCACAGAGCAGGCAGGCACTGTGAACCCAGCCCACCCCCCCGTGCTGTGCTCATAGCTGGGATGTGTGAGACTTAATGTGTGTGGGTGTCATGTGTTTGAATGTGGGTGTTATTTGTTTTAATATGTGGGTGTGTGTGTGTGCATTCAGATATGGCTGTGCTTTCTTTTTTGTGCAGTTTAACTGGTATCTTTTCAAGGATGTCAGCTTGTTGTTAAGGCATTTGTTTGCATCACTTTATGTGTGTTTGTGTGTGTGTGTGTGCGTGCGTGCGTGTGTGTGTGTGTGCATGTGTATGGCCTGCATGTCTATGCTGCCTGCGTGCATGCATGTGCATGTAGATGGGGTTTCTGCCCTCCATCCCAGTTGCCCACTGAGACCAATCAAGCAGAGAGCTGCCAGGCTGCAGGGCTGGTTGGCACTGAGTCCCTCGCTGAGCTCCTCACTCTAACGATCTGCTCATTTAAGGCTTCCCTCACTTCACACAAACCCCATTTCTTTCCAGAAATGTATTATATTATGTATTATAGTCAGTGGTGAAGGCTTAAGCGTTCTTATCCACCCAAAATCCTTACGCTGGCTGTAAAATTGTGCACGCTGTGGGGTAGAGGATTCAGAAACAAGTGCAAAGGCATTTAATACATAACAAAAACATGCCTCCTGTATGGTATAAAAGGGCAACTTCACCTTCCAGAAAGTTTAATCCAAACACTTACTGTGCATTTGCATATTATGGAAATTTGGTTTAGCCTACTTCAGCGCAGTGGGCTGATTGCCACAGATAGTGATGCTTCAAAGCCCAAAGGCTGTTGTACCTCGAGTCTCACCACTGAGCTCGAGGCTGCTCACCGGCAGTATTTTTATCCATGAAAACTCACCGCTAGTGTGCTGCACTTTCACTCTGCCAAGTTCTGTCTTTCTTCCCCTGTCGAGAGGACTCAAAGCAGCGTGTGTGAGCTGTAAACAAGTTCCCACCCCCCACCCACACCGCCCCGCGCACGCACGCACACACACACACACACACACACACACACACACACACACACACACACCCCTCCCATCTAGAGGAGAACCCTGGTGGTCT
>JBBPCS010000238.1:6618518-6628595 GCA_037974645.1 Hollardia meadi
CGATACGTGCACATGGATGATGTTTTTGAACTGCAGGTGGATCCTGAGGGGTCCCAGGGGTCCCAGAGGGAGACCACAGAAGAGCTGCTTAGGGGATGACATCATTTAATCCTGACGCCTCACCACAGGAGCAGCGGCTGTGTACAGAAATGTGTGTGTGGGAGGTGATCCTGATGTCACCCTTTGCTCCATTGCTGCCCCAAAGTCCTGTTCGCCCACCTAAAAGAGGGACGAAAGGTTTTTGTAGCTATTTCTGTCCAGCCACATGCCTCTCCCTTGACTTTCTGAGCAAAGACTCACTTCCCCTTCTAAATCAGGGAGAGGACTTCAAAGCCATCGCTCTAAACAAAAATTCCAGTCTGACTACCTGTAGGGATTTTCAGGAAAAAAAGAAGTCAGCTTGTGGATGTTGTGGCAGTCTTTTATGTCCAGTCTGGGCAGATGAGGCTCACTTCTGAGAATGTAGCTGCCCTGTAGGAGGACTAGGACTGAAAATATTAAACCATTTCTAAAAATAACACCACGAGATCACTTTGAATTTACATTTAAGAAATGAGAAGGATTGTGAATGACTCTTTTGGGCATTTGCTAATGAACATTATGAAAAAAAACCCCCAGACCTGTTGGTTAAAGATGGTGAACTGCTAAAGTTAACAAGTTGAAGTTCAAATCGACCAAGTGACAAGAAAACACATTGAACACCATCTTCTAATCATTAATTACTGGTTCTTGAATTATTAATACGCAGTTTTCTCACTTTCTCACAAGAATGTGGAAGTGCAAAAACAATAGCTTGTCATTTACACTGTTGGATGATGATGAATTGCTATTGAGAGAAAAACTGCACTAATGATGTTGTGTTTTCTTTTATTTGAGTGAGTAAGAAATGAAAAATGAGGAAGTCAAAAATTGTTTGGTTTGTTTGTTTGTTTTTTGTGCAGATTTCTGACAAACTATGTGCGGCCCAAGGTTTCTGATCTAATCCAGTGCCATTGAGGACAGTCACGCAAACAAGGTCAAAGGTCAAATGCATGTGTATAATACATGTGACCTGAGAGCTCCCAAATCCTCCTTCAGCATTTAAACCATACTTGTGACTTAAGTCGTTGGACTTACAAACATCAAAGGAGGCTAAACGGATGGTTCGCGATGAGCTACTTACCACAGTGTCAAATTCTCTGTTAAACATATTAACTGTTTTTTTTAATGCAGTCCAGAAATAGCAGGCGTCATCTGTATCCAAGGCAGTACAGTACATCCCTCCATGGTGACAACAAGCATGACCCGGCTTTCTGTGAAAGACACTGTAATTAAGTGATGGTGTCATCCATAGCGTAACCCTTTTCATGGGTTGTTTACAAGATTGCTTTTGATCCCACACTAGTTGCGCTACGAGACGTGGCGGTGGTGCTTGCAGGGAGGGGTGGGGCACATGTTTATTCACAGACACTCAGCGGACAGACAATGAACAAAATCATTCAACAGTATGCAAAATGAGCCATGAAGATGCAGCATGAATGCTACTGAAACCAAACGGATGTTGGGTTTTTTTCACTAAACCGTGACATGCGGCATGAATTGGCTTGATATGAATAATGATTGCTTATGAGACAAGATGGCTCTTGGGTGTTATTTTTATGACATGCATAAAATGTGTTCATGACATCCAATGTATTGATGCTTTGTTCTGTAGGCTACAGCCATTTGCATAAATGCCATTTTGCGGACATGCACTTCTTTATATAATGTGCCTTATAGGAACACACTGTACAGTTCATTTTTTATCTTGAGAAGACAGACTATTCAGTTCACACATACAAGAAATAAAAATCAAGCTTACTGTATTTTGTTTGTTTTTTTTACTTTTCTCTGTGTTTAATGCAAAATTAAGCATGCACCATGTTGTTTTTGTGTCATTTTAAAATTAATGACAACTATGAGACCATAAGAGAAAATCCCGAAAACTCCTTTGACCACGCAGGAAATGAGGTCATCTCCTCTGCCGAGTCAACTACTGAACACATGACATCATTTGGGGTGGGGTCACGTTTGGCTCCACTGCAGTGTGTGTGTGTGTGTCTGTGTGTGTGTGTGTGAGAGTGTGTGTTTGTGTGTTTGAGATTATAGGTCTTTGACATGTGACTAAGGTCATGGAGAGACTGAAATATGGGACCTGAACGCCTCTATGTTATTATGTATTCTAAATTTTGATATGATGACCTCAGGAAAATATTCTTTATTGATGCTCCTGTAACTACTATATAATAACACACTTCAGTTAAAGCTGTATCTCTGAGTTCAATGGAAAATGTCAGTGATACAATCACAATAAAACTATCCATATTTTCTGGATGTGGCCAATATTGTTCTTGTTATCTCTTATCTGCAGAGAAACACTTTAAATTTTCCATCACAGTTTTTTTTGCTTAGGAGCAAACTCTACCTATATCTCCTGATCGCTGTAGCGCACGACACATTGAGATGTATTTCCAAAAGCTGTTCACTCTGTCCTCATTGCACCCACATCTGTACTTCCATTCCTGCACTGCTAAAAAGCGAGAGGCAGTCATGCTGACAGTTGCCTCTCTTCAAAGCCTCTTTAATGGCACGTCAATTCCCCCCCAGGGACGCTGACTGGGGGAAGATGAGGAGACTGACTGTGACTGCTGGCTATGGAGGACCAGCCAGCTACAGCTCATATCCACTGTGCCGAAATCTACGCATCCTCTCTCAAGTAAGCAGGAACATATTCGCCTTTGTGAACTCCTGAATTTAAGGCATGGCTGTCACAGTGCTGTCTGTCTGTGTGTGAGCCCTCCTGGATGATGATCGTTTCATCCGCACAAAAGCGCCCTGAGCAGAAGACAATGTCTCCAGCCATTACTGCTAGTTAGGTGCCTACCTGGCATATTCCATTATTAAACAGGCAGGGGAGAAATCTCTTACAATTAAACATATCTGCTGTGGAAACATCTTCATAAATATTTGATGCCATTTCTTGAAAATTCTGAGACAGGATCTGAACACAGCTCATTAAGTCATCATATTTTATGCTCAAGCTTTGAACACAAGTGGCATCGGCTCTTGACTTGACATTCATCCATAGCCTTTATTAATGCATATCCCTTCAATTTGTGTCTCTAAGATATAGCATGGCCTGAGGTGAAGTAACATACTCTTAGTCAAAGTAGCAGTGTTAGTTCAGACTGAAATATCTCAACAACTATTTGATGGATTGCTGTGAAGTTACAGCTATTCATGTCCCCCTCAGGATGAACTGAAAAAACTTTGGTGTTCCTTTAAATTTGAACTGAAATTAAGACGAGTTTTTTTTTTTCATTTGCTACAGCATACACTTCTGCTCTGCAAATCACATGTCCTGCATTCTCCCTTGAGAAACTAATCAAGCAAGCAAAAGATTCATAAAATTCTATTGTTTAGTTTTAAGATGATGCCCCTATTTCTGCTTAGGGTTAGCAACAGACTTTGAACAACATCCCAGGTTAGCTTTTCTGCTAAATGAACATGTACAACCTGTCACTGAATAAGTGAGCTAACATACATTCATCATTTACAGCAGGTCAGTTTCGATGCTGGTGTGGTCTATACTTTTCAGTAGGACTCCTAGCATCACATTGTCGGCCCATGGCTTCTAAACTACTGCTGAAGTTTGTTTACTTTTTCGCTCATTCCCCTGCCAGTAACGGAGTGAGCCGGCGTGGCGGAACGGCAAGACAGGGCTGTGATGTTTTGTCAACATGGTTTGTGTGCAACCCTCAACTGGCAGCCAACTGGGATATTTAAAAGCAGCTAACTCAAAGAAGAAGAAAAACAACCGACAATATTTACAAATTGTGGAGACAACGTGAGGTTCGGGAGCCACTTACCCTCTGAGCAGAGGACGAGAGCATCCGCCACGTGACGGGGACGGTAAATGATTGTTATTGTCATGTTATTCCGCTGTTTACAAAGTGCTGCTCGTCACACATGTAAAACGTCACACTAGACTCCGACGCTCCTGTGTTATTCGTCACACCTCTTTTTGTTGCGGAACACCGGCTTGCTATCTAAAATCGCAGAGTGGAGCAGCGTTATGACGCCGTTGCGTTTTTCAGTGAAAATAAGCAAAGGCGGCGTAGAGAAGGGTCTTTGTTGCGGCAATATTGCGCAATCTCGGTGTAAAAATGGCTACAGTAAATTCAGGACAACCGTTTAACTCCACCGACTGCAAGCTGCAGGAATGTGCTGGTCATCAAAAGCAGGTGGTTCTCATACTCTCTGCCTGAAATGGAGCCACATCTCTTCAAGGGGTATTCTGGTAAAAAAAAAAAAAAAAAACCCATCCTGGCACACAGCCTGCTGACATCTTCTTCTGCCCATGTGCTGTATACAGCGGTGACAAAGAGCTGTGTAAGGCTCAGTCACCCAAAAAGCAAAGCCCCTGGGAAAAGAGGAAAGAAGCCAGGGTAAAGACAGTAAAATTAATTTGCAGCTCAGTCATGCAGCTTCCTCCTTCTTTCTTAAATTGACCAGAAAATATAATTTCACGAGCATAAAATTCTTCTGTGGGATCATTTCTAAACACCAATTGACAAATTTCAGCAAAGCCGCTGCTGAGGGGTACAAAATTGCATTCAGCGTATTCTAACATTTGTGGTGTGAAGCATGGTGGGCGTTAGTTAAAATGCTTTCCACCACCACAGTGAGTGAGCTACTGGATAATTAAGACAACCTTAAAATCATTCAAAAGTTGCCCAGGACTGACATGTTTACAGTATATCTGCCTTTCCCTCCTTGATGCTCTCCAGCCCTTTATTTACAGAAAGACGCAGGGAATCAGGGCTCACACTGTGTGTCTGCGTGGCTTGCTCAAGTGCCACTGCTTTAAAGTGAGGAGCGCTCGCGACTGACAATATGGGCAAAGTCTGTCCTCAGATCTTCAGAGGCGCCGGTAGATCAGAGAGTGGCTGTCACACCTCCAGGCAATCTTCAGCAGCACAGTGGAGATCCTTCAGAGTTGCTGACCCCCCTGAGGTACACCGCAGCTGCCCAGAAAGCTGTGAGAGATGTCAAAAAAAGAGGAGCAGCTGCTCAATTGGTTTTGGTTGCTGTATCTCTAAACCATGTCAGAGAGGTGATGTTGTGGAATTCTTGTGGGTCTTTCATGCCTGCTAATCCAAGATAATTGATTTGGTCGATAACCGATTTTTGGATAAGTTGCTATATAGGTCAGAGCCGAATGAAGAAACGAAATGCAATTAAAGCTAAGTTCCCAGCATTTAATTTAAAATTCTCTTTTCAAGAGCAGTATATTCAGTTTTTAATTATACCATAATAACACCCGTGCACTTAAGTGTGTCAAGATGATAAGAACAAGACTAAGCAATATTCGACCAGATTTATAGCCAAACATTATGGACCTCTTTTAAATTCAATATGTTAATCCCTTCCTTGGCATTCGCTGCTAAAGTAATTATTTGCATGATAATACTACATCCTGTGAAATCAAAACTAAGAGGAAGTGTCGGTGTGTAGAGGATTTTGTCCATTCACAGAGCTGTCCAACATCTTTCATTTTTTCTACACTCTCTGCCAGTCCTTTCTGGCGATGGGGATGTGCTTAAGATGCTGACCGCACACTGTTTTCATGAAGACAATACCTTTATGCTTTATTTTCTGGAATTATTCCCCTTGGCTGTGAAGCCCTGCTTGGTGCTCTGCTGTATCCAATTAGCTTCACACAGACAGCAGAGGCGATCCTATATAGGCCAAAAAAAAAAAGAAAGTTGAATAGATTTCACAGTGTACTCCTGACGTCCCCCCAGAAGCCCAAAGATATGTAAATCCCTGTAGTTTGGAGGGGTGACGTAATACAAACCATAAAATCTTCAAAATCATGACACATATCGGCTTCCGAGAAGCGACTGGTGGAAAAACGGAGACATGTATTGAAAGGGAGGATTTATGTTCCCCTACAGCACAAATTTAAATAAGTGAGTCATCAGATGCTCCAGGCCATTTGAAAAGGCCCTCAAGGGTTGTTTGTCTTGAAGTCATCCCCCCATTAATGAGGCCTTGGCAAGGAGAGAAACTAAGATCGCCGACCTTTAAGAAGTTGGACAAAGGACTGTGCAGGAAACAAGAGTTTGGTGCTGACCCTAGTTTCCGCAAGGTCTGCAAAATCTCTTGGGATGCCGACAGTTCACATTTAAGCTTTGAAGATCAAAACTTCAGATTGATTTTGATATAAAGCGTGCTAGGCTTCCTTTAATCTCAACTGCACACACCATGTAGACTGTGGTTACAGTAAGTAAATGGTAGAAAGTCACATCTAAGATTTCACAAAAGTACATGTCCCTATGAGAAATCCTCCTGTGATGACTGCCAAACGCAATGTGATCTTTATCCTGTAATTCCTCAGGCTAGCAAGGACCCAGGGGACTCCTAATAGCAATTCATTTGGGGAACAAAGTCAGCTCCTATCATATACAACAGAGCATGCATACTGAATAACTCAAATGCATATGCCCACACACATACATGCACACGAAATGCTGAGGGGCAGGGCTAACAACAAAGGGTAAAAGTCCTGTGTTCACTAAGTTAGTATAAGAAATAGCTTAACATTTTGGGGATTCACTGGTTACTTCTTGTACTTCAGTCTCCTTCAAACTCAACACCAACTGAATGCTAAACTAGCACTGCTTGAACAGAGACGGATAGAAAACAATTTACTGGTGTAGTTTCCCATTTATTAGGTGAAGGTGTGTTCAGACAGAAAGTGAAGAGAATTTTCACCTTGCCTCATTTGTCCAATTTGGACTGTTTGTGCCCCCAAAACTGCCAATGTAACTGCATAGCTAGCATACGCACCAATGGTGTCTGTGGAGTGTGCCTGTAGCCCTTTTTTACACAGAGATTGTGCAATACCACCGCAACTAAGACCCTTCTCTACACAGCCTTTGATTATTTACACTAAACAAAACAACAGCAGCATAACGCAGCTCCACTGTTGGATTTTAGACAGCAAAGCCGATGTTCTGACAATTTATGCTGCCTTGTCAAAAAATGCTACCTTAATGCTATTTGATTGCACTATTTGTAACCCTTATCTACCTTTGCAGACAATTTCTGTTGCTTTCCTTTTGGTTTGAGTAAGCTGTTAGCTGCTGCTATCTTTTCATTCTTCCGGTTGTGGGTCGCACGCATAGCATGCTGAAAACATCACACCCCTGTCCCATGCATGAGAGTGCAACAAAACCTCTAACCAACTTTTTGACTGAAGGTTTGATTGACTCACGTAGTGATAGTAGTGTAGTGATATTTCATCATGTCATTCATTATTATGAAAAAACACACATTCAGGCTGGTTTATTAAAGTACAAAATGGTCTTTAAAAGACCTTAAAAAATGATTCGCTCCATATCACAATTTAAAATTTAAAACATTCAGTGCAGAATAAATAACACATAGAAGTATTTATTGTTGAAAGGGAAAATAAATTCTCTAATATAGATTCATCCTCCAACCTGAGTAAACTAATTTGTTAGGGAGCTATGAGCAATTTCTGTGTTGGATGGTAATGTTGTTTTTACTAATCATAGCAGTATAATGTTCCTGCCTGAGTGAATTTTTGCCTGCAGTTGTGTTAAATTAGGCAGTATGCATGGCATGCTCGATTCGCAGAATTATTTGAGTCCTCCTCTCCCCCAACTCATTAACTATTCAATGTGAACTCCTGATCCTGCAGGGTATTGACATTAATTCCCCACACTACTGGAGCAAGCAGTTTGGAATGTTTAAAAAGATTTTGTGAAGCTTGCCCGGGCTGCCTTCAAAAGCAAAAAGTTTTTCAAAACAAACTAACCATTTGCTAATTTGTGTCTTGCAACTTGCCCTGAGAGCAGCCCTGTCAAATGCTGCATTATTAAGTGAAACGCTAATTATGCCTTTCACTGGCCCGTGTCCATTACAAGCAACACAATAACAAGCTCATCAGCAGTGACAACTGGAAGAGCACAAGTGTTGTTTAACAAGTTGTTGATTACAAGCTTTAATCCTGCATGATGAGGTAGACTTGTTACTAGGATCTTATTCTGCTCCTGCTTGTCTAAACCAATCCCATCTCAGCAGCACGGTCTTTGCCTTGACCTTGGGCAGTGGATTTCCTTGAGGGCAGGGTGGCCACTCTGGAAGTTGAACAAAGTGGCTGCAGGTGCAGGAAACCGAGCAGCTAGTGCTGACGCAGGCAGAGAAATGTATGAATGACTGCAAAGAAGAGAGCATCAAACCAATCAGGACAAAGAGGAAATCTGCAAGCCAATAGCAGAGAGCTTTTCTTCTCTCCCTCCAGCGTCTGCCTGACTTCTTCTCCTGACTGTTACCAGGTCACTGTGCCTGCCCGCGCCTCTGAATCAACTGTTTCATTGGGTCAGTGTGCCTCTCACAACGCGCCTGACTGGCTGGTTGGGCATACGCGGTTGCTAGGTAGCTCAGCCAATCACAGCAAGGCGGAAGTTTCCCCTCGGTTTCTAGGCAGGTTTCACGTGCTGTAGATGTTTTGGCGGGAGAGTGAGAGAGCGGGAGGGTGTGGGGTGAAGTGGAGCATGTGATTATGATTGTGTGTGTGTGTGTGTGTGTGTGTGTGTGTGTATGTGTGTGTGTGAGAGAGAGTGAGCGGGTATGTGCATGTGCAAGTTGGGTGTGCATGTTTGCAAGCGCGTGTTCATTTTGCCCTGCCTCTTGCTTTCTGATGCAACATCGAACTTTGTCTCGTGGGCTACTAGGGGACCTTGTTATGTTTTTTTTTTTTTCTTCATGTCCTCGCAGGAAAAGAGAACCAATTGCTGTGCTGTTGCCATCGGAGTGGGGAGGTTTGTTTTCCCTCCACTTTCATCCCTGGTACCTCCCCATCGACAGTTACCGTAGAAACAAGAGCAACTCCAACTCTATTTCCATCCATGTCTCCTTCCTTCAATGATTTATCGTTGCTTTCTTTTTTTAATCTACTGCACAGCACCTACCTACCAACACTTTAGCAGCCAATGAAGTATTTAGGAAATTGTGTGACATCTCCGAAGAGGAACTGTATAAAAGCAGAGATGAAGAACAGCAGGTTCACATGCTGAGGTGCATCTTGTACAGTGGCACCTGAACTTTTGAGCTCCGTCAAAACATTCGAGGTAACAAGATTAACCGTCTCCATATCGCGGAATAGCTCGGTCTCCCCCACCCTAAAAAACAAACTCGGGCATATCTTTCGCCAACATGTTATCTCCCCCACCCCCCTTGAACCCTCTGTTAACAGGGGGGGGGGGGGGGGGGGGGCAGTTCATCACATCTGACATGGGCTTCCCAAAATCCCATTATTGCCACATGAGTGCACACTGAGAATTAAACTAGAGATGCACAGTGGACAGACGACCACTGTGCATCCACTTCATTCTTCCTCAAAACATTTGAGAAAAAAAATGATTTACAAAAAAAATATTTAATGACCATGTGACACATGGCCACCAAAATTGTAAACTTTTTTAAAAATTCTTGCACATGGCAACTAGGGGTAAGCTTAGCTTAGGTTAGGGAAAGATGGTGGTCATGGCTAATACATGAGGATATGGTTAGGGAGGTTAAAAGAAAGATTGTGGTTACAGTTAATAAAAAATGCAAAGGTTGAGGGCACACTACTTCCTGCATTAGCAGTGAAAGTAAAAGCATCATACATAAATTGTGAGGTATGGAATCATCTGATGTGGATGTAATTCCTATGATCAAAGTATGGGTTCTAAAGAAAGGAAGAAAAAGCTCAATTAAATTGATCACAGTTTAGGAAAGGACTTCCTGGTTCAAGTTTAACCTACCATAACTGCACACCCGAATCAAGGGTGTATCCTTTGCCCAGTGGCCTCTCGCGGTATTGCAGCTAAAATTCCATTATATTAATACCATTATAAAAGAGATGTCTGTAAAACTGTTGACAGGACACCTCGAACTGCAAACAAGGTCAAACAAACAAGGTGTTTGATCCATGGAGGTTTAATATTTGTAAAACTTAACTAAAACTAAAATCTTTGACGT